>JARYHS010000350.1:0-13999 GCA_031002005.1 Vandiemenella viatica | reverse complement strand
GGCTGTATGCTATTAAGACATATTGTTCTTTTACTACTACATTTAAACTTATTTTAGAAACGTAACGAAAAAATTATAAGTAAATTACTGTTGGCGGGGACATGAGCTGTCGTCAACGCAGTCTGAGTTAATAGTATTTTAGCGTCAAAAAACTTATTTTCACCTACCATGATCATCGAAAGCTGCTTAAAGCGCACCGAATACTCCTTTTAAGAAAATCCAAACACGATGAGGGTTCAGTCTTCAGTAGATGAAGATACAATTTCACACAGTCTTATCACCTTTGTGGTTTTGGTGGTATTTTGTAAGCAGGCAAAGAACAA
Organism: Vandiemenella viatica; assembly: GCA_031002005.1. Classification (NCBI taxonomy): domain Eukaryota; kingdom Metazoa; phylum Arthropoda; class Insecta; order Orthoptera; family Morabidae; genus Vandiemenella; species Vandiemenella viatica. Next base: position 13,676 of record JARYHS010000350.1, on the reverse strand, counting down.
AAACTAATACGACTTTTTAGCGATAGCGATATTCCGTGGATGCTGCTGTTAAAACTCAAACGACGGGTGAAACGTTGGCTGTTCTTAAAAAAAAAAATATTGGTAAATATCCAAGGACGTGCACTGAAAACATTTGCTAATTAACAAACTGCAGCGTTTCCTAGTGGACACGTATGAAATCAGTAATCTTGTTGTAGGCCATGTTCCGCAGTTGTTGCATAAATATTATTGAATAAAAATCCGTCTTCTAACAACTGTTTTTTATTGACTTGTATCTACCAGACGCGTTTCGCCCTTCTGGAGTGGGGCATCGTCAGTGGCTATAAATAACATAATATTATCATCATATTTGTGTATGTGAATTATGTACATTAATTATATACATATGTTCATGCTTTAAAATTTTAACGTCTGTATGTTCAATCTGCTATACTTATTCTATATATTGTTTTATATTATCCGTGTTCAAACATAAATTCACTTCTTAATACTAAATTATCTCTATGGTTACAATCTTTATGTACATAAACTCTACTTACTAAAAATTGTTGCAGCTAGCACATGTCAGTCTGGAACAGCACCTTCCGCAATTTTCTGCACCGTTGTTTCTTGCTACACTTTAGCACCTTCCGCAATTTCTGCACTGTTGTTTCTTGCTACACTTTAACATTATTGCTCACTGTATAATTTGCTGTTAAACTGTACTTTTTAACTACATCAACTAGTTATTGTGTTTACATCGATGTGTTTATTATGTATGTACAGTGGTACCAACCTATTTCTGTTGATTATTGCTTTGTTCAGTCTTTTTTAAATTATATCTTTTTTTTGTGATTATCTTATCTATTATTTGTGATTTGTGAGTAATTGTGTTGGCTTTCATGTGTTGTGTTGTTTTCTATTGCTTTGAATAGTGTTTTGTTTGTTAAATTTGTGAATTCATTTAGGACCGTTTTTTCCCTGTGTGATGGCTTTATGAATTTGATAACTTTCTTGCACTGTTAATAATTGTTTCTTGTGGTTGTTGATTTTTAGAATTTTCATATCTGTTTGTATAGTTATGGGTGGGTGATTGTTATCTAATAAATGCTCGGCATATTTGGAATGGTTTGTGCATTTTGTGGCTCTGATGTGTTCGTTGTACCTAGTATTGAAGTTCCTAGCTGTTTGACCTATATATATTGCTTGGCACTGTTGGCAAGTCAGTTGGTATATTCCTGACTGTTGGAATTGGTCAGTTTCAGTGTTGGTTTTTAGATGGTTATGTAGTGTGTTATTTGTTCTAAGTGCTATTTGAATACCTTGTTTTTTGAATATATTGCTTATCCTGTGTGTATGTTTGTTGATGTATGACATTGTGTACCATTTCTTATTAGATTGGTTCTGGATACTGGTGTGTACTGTATTGGGTGATATCTGTTTGTGTGCTTTGTTCATGATTTTATTATTTATTTGTCTAATTAATTTTTCTGTGTAACCATTATTCTTAGCAATTTGTACAATTGTTTTATATTCTGTGGTGTACTCATTTTTAGTTAGTGGTATGTTGTTTTAATCTGTGTAGCATATGTCTGAGTGCTGCCTGTTTATGGTGTTGAGGATGGTTGGATGTATTGTGTATTATGGTATCAGTGTATGTGGGGTTTTCTGTAAATGCTGAATGCATGTAATTGATCTTTCTTGCTGACTGTTATGTCAAGGAAGTTCAGTTTATTATTTGTCTCCATCTCTATTGTAAATTTAATATTTTTATGAATGTTATTTATTTCATTGTGGAACTGAGAGATATTTTGTTGTGATTCATCTATGAGACAAAGAATGTCATCTACATACCTATACCAATAAATTATGTTATATTTTGTGTGTCTGAAAAATGTGGTGCTCTATGTGATCCATAAAAATGTCTGCTACGATACCTGATACTGGGGATCCCATGGGTAGTCCTTCATTTTGAATGTAGTATTTATTATTAAATTGGAAGTAGTTTTGTGATGTGATGAGCTTTAGTATTTCTACTATTTCTTTGATGTGAGTATTAGGAACTTTGTTGTGTCTTGTAAGATTATTCTGTATGATATCAATTGTTTCACTGATTGGGATGACTGAGAACATATTTACTACATCGAATGATATTAGCTTTGCAGTGTGGGGTATCTGTATTGTGCCTATGTTGTATATTAACTGTGCAGTGTTCTTGATTGTTCTGTCATTATGGTATGTATAATTTTGAGTTAGGAAATCATGTGTGAACCTGCTTAGTTGGTATGTTGGTGCATTTCTGAAGTTGATTACTGGTCTCATAGGTGAATCATTTTTGTGTATTTTTGGTTGACCTCTGAGGTTGGGGGCCTTGGGATTTTTGGAGGGGAAGTACTGTTTTTGCCAATCTGTTAAAATGTGTGTAATGGTTTTTAAACATTTCTTCATGTTGTTATTGAAATCTGTTGTGGGGTCTGATTTTAATGTTGATATTGTTTTTTTTTAATAAACTGTTCTGTCTTGTCATGTATTCAGATTTTTGAAGTAGAACAATGGAATTGCCTTTGTCAGCTTTTGTGACTATTACATCATTCTCCTGTAATTTGTTTTTTAACTTTTTTAGCATCTTGCCTGTCTTTTTGCAGTGTGTGTGTGTGTATTTTGTGTTAATTTGTCTTATTTCCTTAGCTATCAGTTCTCTAGTTAGGCAATATTTAGGGATGTGCTCTGTGATTTTTCTTCTTGTGTTATGATATATTCAGATTCTGTAATGATGTGTTCTATAAAGTTTTCTTTTTTTGTGGTGTTTGTATTGTGTTTTAATCCTTTCTGTAATAACTGTGTTTCCTGTTCATTTAACTGTGTGTTGGACTTGTTTACGACTTTTGGATGGAAGTTGTGATTAAATGTCATTTCATTATTTGCTGTTGTTATTGGCTGTGTGTTCTGCTTGTTTTCAATCTATCAATTTTATGACTATGTTTTAACCTGATTGCATCTAAAATCCTTGCAGTATGATTTTCTACTCTGTCTATAATGTCCTTCAGAATATTATGTTATTTATAGCCACTGACGATGCCCCACTCCAGAAGGGCGAAACGCGTCTGGTAGATGAAAGTTAAAATAAAAACAGTTGTTAGAAGACGGATTTTTATTCAAAATATTTATGCAACAACTGTGGAACATGGCCTACAACAAAGTTAATGTTATGCAGCCTCGTCAGGCATTCCCAACGGCCATATACCATCGCTACAAAACTGGTCACCTCAACCTCCACAAAACCATAGAGAACATCAAGTTTAATAAGTTATGTGTTCAGTATAACCTTAAGCCAAATTATGTAAACGTGACAGTCAGGAACAGCACAAAAGCAGCGCAAAATGCGAAAACAACAGCAGAAAAACAATGGATCCGTAATGAAATAAGAGCATTGTACAGTAAAAAAGCACATCAAAATAAAATATTATATAACACACACCTAGAACTAGCCACACATTTAAATAATCCTGATATTCTGAAGGACATTATAGACAGAGTAGAAAATCATACTGCAAAGATTTTAGATGCAATCAGGTTAAAACATAGTCATAAAATTGATAGACTGAAAAATAATCAGAACACACAGCCAATAACAACAGTAAATAATGAAACTATAGTTAATCACAACTTCCATCCTAAAGTCATAAACCAGTCCAACACACAGTTAAATGAACAGGAAACACAGTTATTACAGAAAGGATTAAAACACAACACAAACACCACAAGAAAAGAAAACTTTATAGAACACATCATTACAGAATCTGAATACATCATAACACAAGAAGAAAAATCACAGAGCACATCACTAAATATTGGCCTAACTAGAGAACTAATAGCAAGGAAATAAGACAAATCAACACAAAATACACACACACACACTGCAAAAAGACAGACAAGATGCTAAAAAAGCTAAAAAACAAATTACAGGAGAATGATGTAATAGTCACAAAAGCAGACAAAGGCAATTCCATAGTTCTACTTCAAAAAACAGAATACATTGACAAGACAGAACAGTTTATTAAAAATAATCCAATATCAACATTAAAATCAGACCCCACAAACAGATTCAATAACAACATGAAGAAATGTTTAAAAACCATAACACACATTCTAAAAGACTGGCAAAAACAGTATTTCCCCTCCAAAAATCCCAAGGCCCCCAATCTCAGAGGTCAACCGAAAATACACAAAAATGATTCACCCATGAGACCAGTAATTAACTTCAGGAATGCACCAACATACCAACTAAGCAGGTTCACACATGATTTCCTAACTCAAAATTATACATACCATAATGACAGAACAATCAAGAACACTACACAGTTAATACACAATATAGACACAATACAGATACCCCACACCGCAAAGCTAGTATCATTCGATGTAGTAAATATGTTCTCGGTCATCCCAATCAGTGAAACAATTGATATCATACAGAATAATCTTTCAACACACAACAAAGTTCCCAATACTCACATCAAAGAAATAGTAGAAATACTAAAGCTCATCACATCACAAAACTACTTCCAATTTAATAATAAATACTACATTCAAAATGAAGGACTACCCATGGGATCCCCAGTATCAGGTATCGTAGCAGACATTTTTATGGATCATATTGAACACCACATTTTCAGACACACAAAATATAATATAATTTATTGGTATAGGTATGTAGATGACATTCTTTGTCTCATAGATGAATCACAACAAAATATCTCTCAGTTCCACAATGAAATAAATAATGTTCATAAAAATATTAAATTTACAATAGAGATGGAGAAAAATAATAAACTCAACTTCCTTGACATAACAGTTAACAAGAAAGATCAATTACATACATTCAGCATTTACAGAAAACCCACATACACTGATACCATAATACACAATACATCCAACCATCCTCAACACCATAAACAGGCAGCACTCAGACATATGCTACACAGATTAAACAACATACCACTAACTAAAAATGAGTATACCACAGAATATAAAACAATCGTACAAATTGCTAAGAATAATGGTTACACAGAAAAATTAATTAAACAACTAAATAATAAAATCATGAACAAAGCACACAAACAGATATCACTCAACACAGTACACACCAGTATCCAGAACCAATCTAATAAGCAATGGTACACAATGTCATACATCAACAAACATACACACAGGATAAGCAATATATTCAAAAAGCAAGGTATTCAAATAGCACTTAGAACAAATAACACAATACATAACCATCTAAATACCAACACTGAAACTGACCAATTCCAACAGTCAGGAATATACCAACTGACTTGCCAACAGTGCCAAGCAATATATATAGGTCAAACAGCTAGGAACTTCAACACTAGGTACAAGGAACACATCAGAGCCATAAAATGCACAAACCATTCGACATATGCCGAGCATTTATTAGATAACAATCACCCACCCACAACTATACACACAGACATGAAAATTCTAAAAATCAACAACCACAGGAAACAATTATTAACAGTGCAAGAAAGTTATCAAATTCACAAAGCCATTACACAGGGAAAAACTGTCCTAAATGAATTCACAAATTTAACAAACAAAACACTATACAAAGCAACAGAAAACACCATAACAAATGTAAACCAACACAATCACTCACAACTCACAAATAATAGTTAAAATAATAATAAAAAAAAAAAAAAAAAAAAAAAAAAGATATAGTTTAACATAGAGTGAACAAAACAGTAAACAACGGAAATAGGTTGGTATAACTGTATATACAAAACAAACACATCGACTTACACACAATAACTAGTTTGGTGTAGTAAAAAGTGCAATTTAACAGAAAATTAAATAAAATAAAGTGAAGTGAACAATATAAAAGGAGATAATGGTAAACTGTAGGAAGGAACAACGGTGCAGAAAAATGCGGAAGGTGCTGTTCCGGACTGACATGTGCTAGCCACTACAATTTTTAGTAAGTAGAGTTTATGTAAATAAAGCTTGTAACCATACAGATAATTTAGTATTAAGAAGTGAATTTATGTTTGAACACAGATACTATGAAAACAATATATAGAATAAGTATAACAGACTGAACCTACAGATGATACAATATTACAGCATGAATATTTGTATATAATTAATGTACTAGATTTGCATACACAAATATGATCAAAATATTATGTTATTTATAGCCACTGACGATGCCCCACTCCAGAAGGGCGAAACGCGTCTGGTAGATGAAAGTTAAAAATAAAAACAGTTGTTAGAAGACGGATTTTTATTCAAAAATATTTATGCAACAACTGTGGAACATGGCCTACAACAAAGTTAATGTTCTTTAGTTATGTTTCCGTGTATCTGATGGTTTTGATAAAGTAGGGAAAACTCAGTAATAGTCGAAAAATCCTTCTGAAATAGATCGCAGTTATGGATTCAACTATATCTTAATTTTGTAACATCTGATTTGGTATATTCCATTCTAGATTTAATTCCGCAATATCTAACTGACGCAAGCTGTAGATGCTTGCAACACTCATGTTTTTAACAAAACTGAGTTGAATGAAAGGTATATTTTACTATAACAATGACACAAATAACCCAAAATGTCGCCAGGTTTCTATTTTGATTTAATACCTTGTTAGTTGGTTGCATTTCTAGGCAAACCAAAATAAAAATCTAGAATTTCTGAAAGTCTCGTATTTCAACCTCGCTATTTATCTATATCAATGCAAAGTAGACAAATTAATAGTATTGTAACGCCTTCGATATTATACAAACAATTATGAATGTAATCTTGGGTGTCCGGGTTGAACCGAGTCAATTTGTCGAAACCTAACGTTTCGGCCATCATTTTGTGGCCTTCTTCAGGATACTTTCACGGCTGGAACTGCTGCCGCCTATATATAGCTCCCGAAGAACGCGCTAACCGTTTGGAGTGACGTCACTCAAACTACTGCCGCCAGCGTGGCCGGTCCGATGGGGGCCTGCGTCCCGCGTTTTCCTGATCAAGCATGACCATATTTGGTCAAGTTGTAGCCCGCCGTCCGCGTTCATATTATCTGGTAATATGAACGCGGACAACCAAGATTACATTGACAACGACCGCGGAAGTCTGCGCGCCTACTTAAACAATTATGAAGTTGTGTGAGCTGCTGAATTAAAGCGTACCTGAGACCAACCGAAATTTGATGTTACGTTCTTACAGTCATTCGCTATACAAGTAAAATTAGCCTTACTTCAATAGTTTGGAGTAATTGAAGATCATTCAGTAATTTCTGTTACGCGTTTCATGATTAATGGTCTTATCTCAGGAATGCTAACGGTGTCCTTCGATATAGTTTCACCGAACATCGTCAGAGAATGGCAACATTTCGGCCTCGCATTCGGGAGGACGTGAGTTCGATTCGTGGTTCGTCGATCTAAATTTCGGTTTTCCAAAGTTTTCAGACATCGCTCCAGGTGATTAGCGGAATGGTCCCTTCAAAATTCCATGGACGAATTCCTTCTCCTTTCGTAGTTTCCAGGCCTTCCCTAGACGTTAACGAAGCGGAAAGCCGTAAGAGAAAAAAAAAAGTAACATCGACAAAATTTCCTGCAGGGCTGGTGCACGGCTCCCAGGGTTTCGACTATGAAAGTAAACGTACCTGAAACATATATTAGCTCCGTCACACTATTTCTCTGTGTGGTCGCATTGGATTCAAAATGACGAATTTTCAGAACATATGCTTAGGCTTGAATCCGGGCGCCTTATAATTTCCCGTGTCCTGCGTATCAGTGTTTTATAACATACGCTACTTAATTGGCATATGTCCATAGCGTGAGTTCATAATATCTGGAAAATTTTCTTTCTCTGCTTAAGAGGAACACGTCTTGACAGTTTATTTTTTCAATTTAATTTTTTGTGTTTAAATTCAGCTTACGAGACATCTACCATAATTTAGCTCGTTCTACATTGCTTTACCGGACAAACAGTTACTACTGCTGTCAGTATTATCAGCATAGATTATTTCCGAAGTGTTTAAATATATATCGTAAAGTTTGAAAACAAATTTATAAATACAATCAGATATCGTCATCAACTCAAATCATGAGCATTGCCATTACTTCGAAATTTCCTAGCGAATTTGGTCGTCTGAGAAGTTCTAATTTCGCGTGTTTTTGTGGCTGGTTAGACGCCTCGCTAGCTTTTCGTTCTATGCTGTATTTAATATGGCAAAAAAGCTGTCTCAGATTACAGATAGTTTCGATCAGTAATCATCATTTCGCAGAAATCGTAACTAATTAGTTTTCAGCTCTTCTATTATGCAGTTTATATATTGGTCGCTTAGGGATTAAAAGCATCATTAAAGAGACTAAAGTGAGATAGTCCTAGTGTTATACCGAAAACTCTTGTTCACTAAGTGATTAAGTCACTAGTAAACACTGTAGTTCTGCAAAGTATAAGGTCACCATGCTATAAGTTATCTCAACGTATTTAAATTTGCAGTGCACAGTCGAAGTTCCGACTTTTGCTCCTACCGCGAGGTTGTTTTTTTTGTGTTTTTTTTTGTTTTTTGTTGTTTTTTTGTTGTTTTTTTGTTTTTTTGTTTTTTCTTATGGCTTTACGCTTCGTCGACGGCGGAATGGGACTGGGAACCAGGAACGGGAAGGAATTCGGCCATGGATTTTTGAAGGAAGCATCCCGGCATTCGCCTGGAGTGATTTGGTGAAACCATGGAAAACCCAAATCTGGATCCGCGGTCGGGGATTCGAACCGCAGTCCTCCAGAATGCGAGGCCAGAGCGTTAACCACTCATCCACCACGCTCGGTGCGAGTTTGTAATAGGTAGGATGCGCAGCTCCTGCCACCTGAATCAATAGCTGCTGATTTACGCGCAGCTGTAGTCCTGCGTTGTCTGAATGCCGCAACACGAACAAAACTCGACTCGCAGATAAATCGCGGCATTCAGGTGTCTTGTAGCGCTTCTGCCAACGCACATTCGTTAGCTGCTCAGCCATAACGGTCCTCGAATTGCCGTGACGCGGAAATGAACAGCATGCACAGCGCATATCATTTTTTTTTTTTTATATACTATCGATATTTGCTTCACTACTAGATAGATATGTAATCGTGGATTGCTGTATTAATTTCCCTGACTATTGGTACTTTCTTGTCGATCCGTGTGATTGCGGAAAAAAGAGATAAGAAAGTGACGTCATCTATTTGTAATGAATGTAAATAATTATGTAGCAATTCTATTGGATACTACTATGTCATTCGAGCATTGGCACAGAAATGGGGATGCACTGTGTCAAAACACTAAGGTAATCACTTCGGAAAGTGAATAGGCTGGTCTGTAAGGGTTTTGTAATGGATTAAAACGCAGTCATAGCAAAATGTTCTGAGATATCTTACTGGTATAGAGCTTAGTTTAAAAAGAGCGCAAGAATGAATAGTAAAATTTGAAAACTCCCTCGTAAGTGCGTGTTGTATTAATTTGTGAAATTTATGTGCAAGTGTAATACAGTTTATCTGTGCCTAAAATAAGAATACGTGCTCAAACAAAACGCGGAATAAGATAGTGTGCTGGCTGGAGTGGTAGATTTTCATAATCGTTTCTTCTTTTCTTCTAGACTGAACAGTTACTCTCCAATTAATGCATAAGACCGGAATTTACGCATAATTCTTTGCATAATGCGTGTTTAGCGTCTGGAAGAAAGAAATGTTCACCAAACGGCAAAACAGAAAATTACTGCCACCTTCTACAAAATAACTTAGAGCAGATATTTCTTTTATTAAATCTCGTCTAATGATAGTAGTGTGTAAAATCGACTTGAGAGAGGGTCGGTGTTCATCTTCTTAATAGAACAGCGCTCTTTGCTTTCGATTCGAAAAGAAACTTCTGTGAGAAGTATTACTTGGAATGACAGAAATATTAATCCTATTCACGAAAGACGTATTGCAAGAAGAACAAAATTATAAGTCTAGAAATAAAATTAAAAAAAAAAAAAATTAGGTGCAACAAAATAATGGTTGGAGGAAGCGATCTAAACCAGTATCAGACATAAGGCAGCCAGTTCCTCCTATATGGAACCTGCAGTTTATCGTGTAATCCCAACCATGGAGCATAGATATCATACTTCACAAAGTTTTCCAGATTAAAACGTTGGGTAGAATACCTGAAAGTTTGAGAGGAGGAAAGAGAGAAAACTGGGATCTGAAGCAGATACTCCTTGCTATGTAGCTGCTACACCACTGTTATTTGAAAGCCAAATTATATGTGTTCCCATCCCATGTTCAGGGGAAAAAATAAGAGCTACGGGAGTCAACAAGTATTTTGCAGAATTCAGTACGGAATTCCGTAAAGTGATGACGACATTACCTTGCTTAAATGTTTATAACTTTGTTGTTTGCTTGGTTGATCTCAGAACTGAGACACCTGCTGGAGCAAGACGGAACTTCAGTGCACGTTGCCCTTTTAGACCGTGACCCGTTGAACGAGAAATTTCCTGGTCGTGGCTTCTCAACGTCTCCCTTGGCCTCTATTCAGTCCTGACCTCACGCCTCCCTGTAAATAGATTGCCGACCATGGCTATAGGACCAAGGTGAACTGTAACATGCCCTAGCATGAGAGTGTTAGACACGGTGGAGGATACATGGACCAACTGCTTTTGCAGCAGCAGTACAGTTTTCGTTGACTGGGTTTCGACATGTTAAAGATGATCAGTGTTAAAACTGGACTTTTGCTGTCATCATCTGCCCACTAACTTTAACATTCATTGTATTTTTCCATTGGTGAATATTGAGATACGAAAGAGGGTGGGCTGGTGGTTCAATGGTAAAGTCGCCTCATTGGAGATCGAAAGGTTCACGGTTCGAATCCCTGTCTCAGCGAAGATTTTCATAACCCCTTAACCCAACCTTCACATTTGGCACAGCTTGCTGTATAATGTGAAGTACACCAGAACGCTTCCGTGGTTCGGATTTAACTTAAAAAACGAAAACAACCCTGTAGGTACCGTCCAACACTAGTTGTAACACGTATTTGTACACGTCCAAAGCAAATACAAGCCATATGAAAGGCATAACGTGGTCATAGTTGGCCCAAATGAACAAACATACATACATTAAGATACGGAAATGGTGAATCTGCTCTTCCTTATTAGATGATTATGAAAAGCCGGTTAAAAATTGTATTCTGAGAATATTTGAGTTGTTGTCTCTCTTAGGCTCCGTTCCCAAGGCGCGTCCCTCGGCGCGTGGTAGGGAACGCCATTCATCTTTGCCGCATATGCTAGTACGGACGGCGCGCCTCGACCCACTGCTAGGCGGTAAAAGATGAAAGGCGCGAACTGCCTACCACGCGTTGTGGAAACGCGTCTTTATAAAGTATTGTGCCGCTTTACTAACACACTGGACCACATTGCTGGTTAGATCTTTTTTTTTATGGATTGTGAAGAGTATCGGGACATTCGCTTCTTCCATTGGATTGCTTAGTCGCCAGCTGTAAGAATGAATATCTGTAGTCACCATGCAGGCATGTAATTTTTTTATTTCTTTGTGAGAGAAATTTATGCATACATTCGATAGTGATTCTTTCTGTTTAATCAGGCCATGTTTATGTTTGCTGCATTGTTAACTGTTTCAAGCCAATCATTAGAAACACTTAGCTGAGGATCGTAGTTGTCACCATAGCTCCCATGCACCGCCATTAGTTCTGAAGTCGAGGTATAAAGCATCACAAAATTGACAGGTATTCTGAGATCATGCCTTCCGTCGGATCATTAAAGGACACAAAACAAAACAAAAATTCATTTAATGAAATGCTTGTATTTTCGCACGCGTTGTCCAAGACTACACTCCTGAACGATACGCAGGTAGGCAAAAACCTACTTTTTTAGGCCTGAAGGCTGCATTCTGGGGCGGTGTGTTTATGGTATCTTGTTAAGAGGACAGACCTTTCTGTAGTGGGATGGAATTCTCCAGAGTCCTACAGCTGGACTGGGGTTAATGATCTCTAGTAAAAGGCCGCTAGCCCTCGGGAAATTTCTTGGAGTGAGGTCCAAGAAGATACAGCCAGTCAGAATATCATGCAGTGGACTGGAAACGTAGCACTAGATACTTTTTATTTTCCAGATTTTATATTAAAAACAGCTCACTTCTAATATGAAACACCTACAAAGGTGAACTGATAAAGAAGGAGAAAAACACGGCGGATCTTTGCTATAGTTGTTGTTTTCGGGACTTGAGCATGTTTTGCCCAGGAAATGTTTTCCTGAAATAGCGGCACCTCTAGTAAGGAAAATCATCAACCATTAGTTTTTATCTGAGACCCAATCTGCATATTTCATCACACAGAATGGGATCAACAGAGGTTGAAAATTGATAGTTCAGATAAAAGAAATTTCTGAAAAACACCTCTATGCAGGAAATAGAAATAAAGGAGAAACGATGCTAATAAATGAAGCCGAAAAATAAACACCCTAATCGTTTCATTTTTTCAAAAACAAATTTGTGTAAACCACTGAACATACAAGTAATTTCTAGTCTATCACTTAATTTGCGAATTTCGGAAGCTGTTTCGAGCAACAACAAAAAAAGGTGCAATCACCCATATTGTATTCTCGATATTTATTTACTATGAACTTTCTTTATGGCTGCTGTCAAGGCTAAAGAATAAAACTTTCAGAAATATGTTATTTTTTACTCGGAATTGTGTTTCTTCTAACTTTATGAGGCAAGAGAGAGGTGGATCGTTTATTTTTAAATAACAGTAAACCTACCTGTCCGTCCTTACTACTAAGTCAAATAGGATATCGGGAATAATTGTGTCACTGACCGCCCCAACACGTTGCCTTCACAGTATCTAACATTTGAATTCTGTAGTCAGTACTGAAGAATACGATAAAGAACAAAATATAAAAACAAGAATTCTGATTCCTTGACACTTTCTTTCAAAGTAAAGGCTAAAATTCGAAATAGTGAGCTTGTAGCTTGATAATTAATCGTGGATCTCCGGGACTAAATATAAATGCATATTCGTATTCAATATGTCTAAGGTTACAAAATGCCAAATATTAAATTGGAATAGTACAGTATGTTATTAAAATATAAAACGAATAAGAATAAATTATTGGCTTAAATAGTAAATAAACTGAAGATTCATTTTGAAACAAAGGATTCTTACAATATTAAAAATTTTGATGAAAGAATGTTAGCTTTCTCGGTCAGTTGCGTAAAATATTCTCGAGCTTTCCACCGGAATAGCGGTCAGCAAAAGTACAAGGCGACGTTTCGGAGCCTGCCTCTGACTCCATCTTCCAGCGCGAATAATAAATTTGTAAATGTTTGTAATCACATTGACAACTCGGTAAAGTGGAACAGTATCTTTTTAAGAAAACAGTGGAATAAATGCGTAAGAGCAGTTCCGATAACATTTCCACTATTATAAATTGTTCTCAGTTGACCTTTGTATGAATATGCATTATGCAAAGAGAAGAAATAGAGAAACATCAGCGCAAAGTTATGCCGACAGATTGTAGAGATTGCTTTCTTTCCTTAAGACAAATACGTCTGCACAGGTGTTGACACGAGGGAACAAATATTCCAATATTTTAAAGGCACAAGACGGTAACCACTTTCCACTATCGGGATGGAGAGAAGGTTTGAAAAAGAATTTAAGGATTCAGTA
>JARYHS010000349.1:0-45675 GCA_031002005.1 Vandiemenella viatica | reverse complement strand
ATGTCTCCAAAATCTCTAATCACAAATAATCCAGTACAGCTACATACACTGTCTATAAAAACCGTTTAAAGCTTACTGAAACAGATTATTTAATGACATAATATACGTATTTCTCCATCAATGAAAAGCCTGCTTCTTCAGAATTTCTGGTTTTGACCTTGCAAAATTACAAAGATATTTTCAAAAACATTTCCACATGAAATGCGGCTCTTAAATTAAAAGGATTTTCTACGGCGTCTGGCAAATAATCGAAATAGATGACATTGAGCAGAGATTAACTAAACAGTTTTTTAAATTGTTTTTGAGAAGTAATTCATTGTTATATTGATGTTTATTTTTTAGGAACTTAATTATTTTCCTAAATTATTTGAGTGTTTGAGAAGATGGTTTATTAAAGAAATAGATAAGTTGTCGATAGTTTTATACACAGTAATTGTTGTTTCCTAATGCAAGCTCCTTCTTATCACATGTTTATGAATAATCCATCAAGCAGCTTGGATAATGGAAACTAATGGAAGATTGAGTAACTAATATTGATAATTAGACTCCTAAGTAACATCTATCAATTTGAGTTATGCTGCTATGAAAAATTAATTATGATCTGACAAATACAATCTTGTATAGTTTAATTTTTATTTAATTTAATTATGTTGGAGCACATGATCCTATGGCGATTTCCCTACACTCCCATAGTCCTCTTTTCAAGAACCAGTTTATTCTTCCCCCTCCCCCCCAGTAAAATTAAATTCTAATAGCGTAATGGTAAATGACTCATAATTTCTCCATATTATTTCAATCCTTTACTCCCTTTCCGACGAAAGAAGATTATACTACACCCTTCTGTCTGAAATTTAAATCCAGTTTGTGATTATAGTATTCTTTTCCATTCTATAACCTATCTTAATTCTTCCATCAATATCTTCCCACGCCTCATTGCCAATATAAGCTTTATGACCTCCCCTGACTTCACGATTCTACTGCAATCCAAAGAATCGCCATTTCAGTTGCTTTATCAGTTATTGATTGTGTTCTGCAATAATTTCCTGAAACAAATCTAGCAACACTTCATTTCACACCCTCCTGTAATTGATATAAAAAATGTGGATCCTATACTATACCAACATATTCCATCAATTGTTTGACCGAAGTTTTGTTACCCAATTACCTTACTTCCCTCATACATCCCCTCATCATTCTCTCCAACAAGTGAAGGATTTTCCTACATCCTGCCATATGTATCCTGCCCATTTGAGATTGTTACCAAACAATATCCCAAGGAATTTACATATCAAATCTATCGCAAGCAATACATTGCCACCTTACATTCATAATCAATCTTTTTTTTATCTATATACATAATAATCTGATCCTTCTTTTCATCCCATGTTGACCTACCCAGCTAGATATCCTGTCTAGGTTACCCTGCAGCTGATCACAGCACTCTACCCTTTCGATCTTAATACATAACGTTATGTCATCTGCAAACTTCCGGACTTCTGATAGCAAACCATCAACACAAGTCATTTATTAGAATAATGGATAGGAATGTCCCAGTACACTACCCTGTAGCACTCCTTTTTCTTCAACTATATTGATACTGTGTTTACCTTACCTAACATTTTGCTTTCTATCGTTTAAGAATTAACCTACTTCCAATAGTTTTTACTTTATTTAGAACCAATTTATGGCTCACTCCATCAAATGCCTTTTGAAAAATCTAGTGCTACACTATAAATTGGTCTCCCTTGTCCATTTCATCCGAAATATCTTGCATTTAACCTAGTAACTGAGATTCGTATAACTATCCTTGCCTAAAGCCATCGGTGTCGACTTACATTCCTCACATACGTCTATGATGTAGTTACATATCTATCTCTTCATTAATTTACCTACCTACTGATTGCATTGTAAACTTCGACCCTATTTATCACCCCTCCTTAATGGATTGGTACGACTGTCGCACTCTTCCGGTCCTCTGAGGTATCCAGACTCAGTGTAGCCAGTGTAAGCCTCCTGGGGTGCGCTCCGTTCAAGTCGTGGACACAGTGGTATCGGAGCCGGTTCTACTTGTCATGCGAGTGCTTCAGTAAGTATATAGTGTTCGAAGGGAATAGCAAATTATCGAGTGAATGAATGAAATAGCCTTGGGATTAACCAGGGTGGAAAAATTTTCTGCTGTTTCATTTAGAGCCTCAGTCGCGGTAGTGTACGAAACTGGTGTGTAATAGTGAATAGTGTTGTGCCGTGAGTTGTGTTACGGTTTGGCACAGTGGCGGATCCAGGGGAGGGGGGGCTAGGGGGCTGAAGCCCCCTCCCCAAAAGCACCAAGGTCATCCCCGACAACACCGATTTTGGGGACCTTTTTTTATTTTTACTCTACTGTTTTTATAAGGTCGGCATTCTGGAAAAATGTGAGATTTCTCTCCTTGCCCGAGTCAAGTCCCCCTCAAACCCAAACAAGCCAAATCCTAGCCCCCCCCCCCAAACCAAAATCCTGGATCCGTCATTGGCACAATGGGCTACTCTCTGTGTTAAGCCCACCCCTCCGACAACAATGGCCCCTCACAATCGTAATAGAGAAGCCCAACCAGGGAAATGACATGAAATGATTGGTTCTATCACGTTTGCTGCGAGATACAATCACATTGTCATGTTCTTAAATTATCAACATTGTCAGAAACTGTCTGAACCTTGGTTGCGGCAAATAAAGGACAAACTGACATCATGAGCTTATAACAGCATCCTACATAGAGGGAAGGCTAGTCCAGCTAGAGGGTGGAAATGAGAATCTGGGAAAAGACGAAAATGAGGAATGCAGACCTAATTACGCTACAGTGGCAACAATGGGCGTAAGGAAATAAATCAAGAGGGGAGTGCATCCGTCAGCTGCTTGTGCGGTATATATATTATTAGATACAGCCGATAGCCTAAAGCAGGTGCGGATAAAGTCATCCATATCTTGAATCCGGGGAGGAGAAAATAAAGATTAATATGATTAACACAATATAAATGTGATAAATGAAACTGCTTCATGAGAATACTAAAAATTTGTTGGCTAATAAAGAATTAACTTTTTTTACTTATGGCTTTACGCCTTAGTAGACGTCGCGGTCATTAGAGGCGGGAAAGGACTGGGTACAAGGAATGGTAAGGAATTTCTACCATGGCCTTTTCAAGGAAGCATCCCGGCATTCGCCTGGAGTGATTTGGGGAAATCATGGAAAATCCAAATCTAGATATCCAGAAGGAGATTCCAACTGCCGTTTTCCCTTTCTATAAAAAAGGAGGGGAACTACTACATTACCTATCAGTTCCTTCTGCAGAGGGTAGTATATAGAACGGAATATTACAAAACCAGTAATGGAATCAATAGATTTGTTATTATTAATAATTCTAATTGCGATGGAGCTAACGCTATGGTGGCAATTCCCCTGATCATCTGATTACCCCTTTTATTTATATATATATTTTTTAATTTTCTTTTGTAATTGGAATTGGAATTATGCATGAAACTGAGTGCCAGCTTCTGGTCATGGTCGCCTTTCTCCTTCCATGAATTATTACTAATTATTTGACCAATATACCTCAAAGCCCAATCACCAGTATATGACCTGTACATTCCCAGCACCGGTAGTAGCATGTTATGTTCACAAGGATCACAAAATGATGTTTCAATATACACAAATGGTGATGCAAGAGACATTTCGAGATTTCCTGGATTTCATTACTATAAAATTGCACAAGCTGCTACAAAATGTTTCAGACAACATCAAAATGATAGTAATTTAACCGAATATGGTTCGGGAGGCGGTTTCAATCCCTGTCTGGGCATCCAGATTTGGGTTTTCCATGGTTTTCCCAAATCATTCCATGCAAATTCCATGATGCTTCCTTCCAAAGGCCATGATCAAAGTTCTTATCGTTCCTTGTCACCAGTCTTTCCCACCTATAATGACCTAGACGTCGATCAGGCATAAAGGAAGAAGGAAAATAAAATCATAAGTTCTCTGCACATAGCTACATTCATCTGACCTATAATTCAAAAGATCTGTTGGGACTGTTGTGCTGCAGTTTTACGCCATTGTGTGGGTATCGTTAAATCAAAATGAACCAGTTGTAGTTATTTAGTACAACAAATGCACTAAAGAACAAATCAGGCAGAAGAAACGATGCATATATAAAAAAAACCATTGGAAAAGGAAAACTCGTTATAGAAGGATAAGGAATGCATTACAAACGGCTAGATGTAGGAAGAAATTGAGAAAGATGTTTGAAGTAGACAATAAAGACTTCAGAATCCAAGTGTATAATAGACAAATACAAGAAACAATTCAAAGGTTAACTTTATTACAAACCTGAGACTGGGTATGGCAGAGTTGAGTTTGAACCATAACCTATCCGAATACGCAACAATATAAACACTACACCAGTTATTTCTTAATGAATACCGTTTATACCAGAGAAAATATCTGCGCAACTTGCTAATCCTATCAACATTTCCAAAAGGTAGTTTCCTTAACTTCAAAAAAGCAAGACACTTCGAAATATATTTGTATTTAATTGACAGGGAAAAATTCATTGAGTGATCAGAAGTGGAGTTTGAGATACATCGTTATGATTCTAAAATCGCTCACATCTCGTATTTTGCAGTAAGTAATGGTCTCTTACTCTCAGGGGCGTAGCTACTATGGGCCTAGGCGGTGCAGTGCACCGGGGCCCTCACGCTCAGGGGCCCCCCAAGCATACCTCAAGGGGCCCCTAAGCACACCTCTAGGGGCCCTCAAGCGCAGTTTAGAGGGCCCACAAGCCTTTTTTTTTAGCCCTACCGTCGTCTAAGGGGCCCTGAGAACACAGGTGCCCCTCACTAAGGGCCCTCGCTGCTCAGGGGGGCCCCAACCACTGCTCAGGGGCCCCTAAAGAACAATTTAAGGGTCCTCATCCTCAGTTCAGGGGGCCCCTACCAGCACACAAAGCAAAAAAAAAAAAAAAGGTAGCCCGTCTGGCCTGAGGGCCCAAAATAAATTTTTTGCACCTGGGCCCATGTTGACCTAGCTACGCCACTGCTTACTCTATAATTGACATGTATTACATCTTGTGGAAACCTCGTTTGTGTTAAAAATTGAGATGTTAGCAAATCTTATTTAGTCCCACTACGTGTCTTTACTTATTTCAGACCTTTACATAAAGGTGAGCTCTTTATGTATGTGAAATTTGGGTTTTCTCTCGTCACTATCAATAACGATGCAAACAACAAGTCTTGCAATCTATTTCACTCTCTATTTTTGCCCAAGCTCATCTCAAAGTAAAGAGTATACTGATGTATATTTTAGGGTTTGCAGTTGATATATTCTAACTTAGGGTATTAGTTATTATCTATCGTTGGAAATACGTAATCATGATTCATTTAGGATACCCAAATTACTACTTGTTAACTGTGTTGATGGTAAATTCTGTAAGTGAAAAATTTGTAAAATTAGTAGAGAAATTCTTGTGTATGATACAATAATATTTTTTGCCAAAATATTTGAGAATACAAGTTTTTAGCAAAGTCAAGACTTTATGGACACTGCAAATTAAATTACATCATAAATACAATACATTCCAAAAAAGTACATTCATATATAGTTTACAATTGATCACATTTGTATAATACCTTATTACATAAATAATGTTTTATTACAGCTGTGAATTTATTCGCAGACAACAATTTTATATGAGATGGAGGTTTATTATATGGCATAGCTTCCATTTTATGGGCACTCTTAACTGTAGCCTTAGAATTATGTCTTTTGATATGTACATCTGACTTGATTTGAGTGTCATATAAATGACACATAAATTTAACTATTTGTGGGATTAAAGTTTGGATTACATTGAATCAATGGTAATACTCTAAATATATGTAGTGAAAATACAGTAAGAATATTTTCCTGACTAAATATTTCTCTACATGATGCTTCTCTCTCCAATATGAATATTATTCTAATACATCAAACTATATATGCATGGCAACAGGGCCCCCCAAACTTTAATACAATTCAGGATATGTGGAAATATTATTCTATAGTATTCAATTTTTAGAACACTGCTATCCAAAATTTTAGATAACTGATTGATTAGAAAAATTCCCTTATTTTTGCACAGACAGAATCTATGTGTTGATCCAAGTTAAGAATTTTGTCAACATTTACTCCTAGGAACTTATGCTCAGATATTTCATCAATGCTTCCTTCACTATCCATTAGTCTTAAGTTATTATTCATATCACAATTTCTTAATTCAAATTTAACAAAATAAGTATTACTTTTTATACAAATTAATCTATTTATACTAATATAATTTTACAACTCATTTTAGGTCATAGTAGCAGTTTTCTCTAATGGGGAATCATTGTGATCTCAACAAATTTCAGTAGTGTCATCTGTATATAATTCTACTTTCATATACTGAAAAAATAGCCAGTAACAGATCCATGAGGAACAACACATCTAACTACCCCAATTATTTATTTCATCTTACTTACTGATTCACCATTTTTAAAATAAATTTTTGAGGTAAAATGACAGTAGTCTATTAGCTAATCATCTAATTTTCTAATCTGCAAAGTAATATATGGATATCAACACAACTGCATGTACAAACTGAGTGACACCAGTAGAAGTGGATAGCTCTTTCCAAAATATGAATTGGAATGAGCTAATAATTCTGTTTTGATATATGAAGTTATTTAGTATCACTAATATAACTTTTTAAAATAATTTGTTCAGAACGGAAGTCAGAGTAATAGGTATTTAGTTACCAATATCTCTCTTCTTGCCTTTTTTAAAGACAGGCCTACTATGCTGATTTTAAGACAATTTGGAAATTCTCCATTTATAAGAAATGCCCGTGGCTTTGCAAGGACTTTCTTACAACTGCTTCAATACAAATGTAGTTATACCATCATACCCATTAGAATGTTTATTTCTTAAATAATTTATAATACTAATTCTTCTTCTGTTGCTATTTATAGCTTCTCCTATATTTAGAAAGCAATTATTAAACATATTACTAAAGTTTTACTACATTTCAGTTTGTATTTAATGAATTGTTCTCCAGCTCCTGCTTGTCATATCTTACATCATTCATAAGGCCCCAACTGGTCTTTCCAATGTTATTTGATCCAATTATTTTTTTCTATATAAATTCCAGCTTTAAGATTCTGTAGTTTATATTGAAATATTTGTTTATAATATTTATACATATTTTGTAGTAGGCAAAACCTGATGATTGGTACAAATGCTAAATATGTTTCAGTTTTTCATGGATCGCTGTATAAATTGATGGTAATTTAATTGTGGTTATACAGTTTATCTTCTTTATGACAGTTGGACAAAAGTGGTTAAATGATTTATTAAAAAATTTGTAAAAAGCATTGTATTTGTTACCACGTTCCTGGCAAGATACACAGCAATGTAAAGGATTTTAACAGAATTAAAATACAAATATAATACCTGTATTGATACTCTTTAAAGTAAACGTTAATGTTCATTAAGCGATACAATCATAATAAGTATATAAAACAGATATTTAAATTTGTAGATACCTGCGGAAAATAGCTTTTGGAACAAGTTCTGCACCAAATTTTTGTAAAGTGCTCTCCTTTCATTAACATAGAAATGTTATTTAAAAATAAAAACTACTACTTTGCCTCTATCATTCACATAGACTTTTGTTGTCATTTGCTGGCAGTTATTATATATTGTTATTTCAATGCACATGGTTGGTTTCTATTATTTTACAACTGTTTCTGTACTACTATTTTAAAATATAACACTGTAACTTGGACCCAGATTTTAACAAGCTGTACATCTGAAACTATGAAATAATATCACATAAGATCCTTATCACAGTGAATCAGCCACTAATTTTTTTCAGTTTGATTTTAGGTTTATACCCAATCAACACTGAGGTTATTAGTGGCTGGAAAGAAATTGGAACAATATGCAGGATGGAATTCGGTCATAGCCATTTGAAGGGACCACCTCAGCATTCACCTGCAATGATTTAAGGAAAACACAAATCTGGAAGGAGGGATTTGGATTCAAATCTGTGTCCACCTGAATGCAAGGCCAGAGCTTTACCACTCATGCACCGTGCTTAGTATTTTCGTATTGTGCTATGGCAAGACAAAATTTTTTTTTTCTAATACTCTATTGATGTGTGGTCAAAGGTGAGCGCAGAACTTAACGAAATGTAACCACTTACATACCTCTGGATGTTTATAACTCTCACAACATCTATCCTTGCTTCATGTGCCTATAGTTGTATTTATCTTGGTGGCTGTAATATTTCAAACTTGTGTCAGGAAAGCCAAATAGATATACAGATTAAATACTATGCTATGTTTTGTGAAAGGAATCACTGTGTTCCACTATTCTTTACATTTATATTGATGGATCTATACATGTCAACAATACTTCCTCCAATGAAGAAAATAATATACTTTAGGAGTTACATTATGTTTACTATATATTTGCAACACTATATATGAAAGTGGTCTTTCCCAATAATTTAGGCAGCATCCATAAAGTATGTAGTTGGGTTGGAGAGGGGAGAGGGATTAGGTAGATAACTGAACTGCCATATATAGGGGGAAGGGATCAAAACTGAGCAGTGAAATTTTTTGCTCTATTTGGGGCAGTTAAGATAGGTTACAAAGTACACAATAGCATTGCAGATATTTATTCCCGTAATTTAATTATCACTGTATTTTAGGTACAAAATATACCTACAGCACCATACATGTGTGTGACTTTAAGCCATAATTCTAGGATGACCCAGTTTTAAATAGCTGATGCTTGCCAGCCAGTATCATATGTTAAAAGCATCAGGCACATGATAGCTAGGCTCAAATTGTAGATGTCTCACAAGATTCCCGCCACTAATCTTCACCCAGAAAAAATTCGCATTGGCTTTATTAGGATTGGAAGTAGCTCACCACAATGCTTGTTGATGAAATCTTTTTGACCATTTAAGTGACCATTAGGGTATCTTTAATTCTAGTGCTCGCTAAAACATTATATTTAGTTTAAAGTATGAAATTGATATGATATAGTGCTATATAGTACACAGAAATGTTGTCCAGTATTTTTTCAAACTTTAAAATGGAATCATTGAGTTATAGAAGTCTTCTAAGCAGGACAATGAATAATTCTCTGGTAATGTAGAGAGAAATGTGAACAAATATAAGGGAAAAAACCTATAACTAAAAATGATGCTACTATTCACTTTTTAATGTGGCAAATTAGTTTGTGCCACTTGATCAATTAATCAATATTAAGAATGAGGTAATAAGAATTGTTTTCTGCAAAGCCTCAAGAAGAAAAGAATCCCTTAGATGTACCTATTAAAGATGTTTTTTTAATAATTTGTCATTTGCTGAAGTGGTATTAATCACCATGTGGTTCAGAATATTTGTAATACCAAAGAATATATCATGCAAATATCAGTCATGTTCATTATAAACCCAATAATTTTTTTGATAAGCAAACAATGAAAAACAATAGTAACCGTCAACAGAAAACTCATTGTTCCACACATTGGGTGATGCTAAAAAAAGAATAATGAAGTTTATGCATGGTCCCTTATGGACAATCAAACAAAGTACTGGGAGGCAAGGATACTCAAATGCAGTTTAGAGTAAGGCATTGCTGCAACAATTTCTATACTATTTGGCAAAAGATAATATTTATTTCAAATGTGAAAAAGAATATACGAAACACCAATTTAAAAGTCAAATAAATATTTTTTTACAACCAACTACTGTAGAACATATAACCCACTGAGGCTATTTTTATATTCCAATAATAGTTGATAAACCTACAAATATATAATAATTATTTCAAATTCTTTTAGTAAACTGTCTTATATTTTATATTAAACATTCAACACACTAATATGTCTGAATAATAATGTCAAAACATAAAATAATCCAAGTGAGTTAAGTAAATTTTCTATACACTACAAACAACTTAGATATTTATGTTATCTGTATTAGAAGTAAGGAATAATTTAATAACTGTCATTCTGCGCTCCTCCAACATCCCAAACACAACAGTTATTGACACTCTAGAACACTGTGACATTACAGTTACCTTCCGCCGCTTCAAAGTAGTATCTCTGGAGCGGAGAGCTACATTATTTTAAAAAGTCAGTCGCCCGCTAGTAATGGTCGTGCGCGGATTGTCGCAGGCAGCAGATTGCGTACCGCGGCTCACTTATTGTAGGCATTAGCCGATATAGGTTCTGTATAATGTGTTTTCCTATATTAAACTGTGTGTAAGAAGAAGTTTATGTCATAAATAAGAACTGTGGTTATAAAATTGAGTGTTTGGACAGCGTATAAATGAACAATGAAAGCCAGGTTGTGTTGGTGTATGTTTTAGCGGGAAGAAGATACGAACTGTAATTTTCCTTTTACCACAAGAATTCTGTAATCATTCGGATAAGAAGTTTTGATAGCTATACATTGAAATTTGATGGTGGCCAAAGCGTTCGCATGTGCTTGACGTGTTTTTCGTAATAAACTTGCTATGAACATAATTGCTCTTCGTGATATTGCTTAGTGACTTTTATTAATTATTCTCTTAACTACTGGGGACGGTTTTGGTTTCACTGTCTGGCGACCGGGTACTCGAACTATAATTAATTCTTACTAAATAAATGTCTTAAACTACTTGAAGTGAGCAGATCAGAATCAAACCATAACTTAAAATTAATATCCATCAACGAAGGACAGACGTCTTACATGGCGACGTGTAACGGACTGTGTGATAGAAATTAGTACTAGGAGGAGAGACAATTTTTTTTCTCAAATCCTGGGAAAACCCACAAAAGTAAAAGGAAAATTAGGGACATAACGGGACTGTAGCGACAATACTCAAAGGTGCGGAAGAGGTTCCACTCGAGGAAGGCAGCGCGGTTGGTCGGAGAGCAGCCGAGGAGATATTCCACATTGTTCGGCGCGGAGCTGGGCAGCCGAGACGACGAAGGCGGGAGAAAGAAGAATCGTCGTGCAGAGTCAACGAAAGCTAAGGACGCGCTGTGCGCTGCTTGTTTAGCTATTTTTGAAGGATTAAATCCTTTTCCGAATTTTTACCTGATATTTTTCCTGTTTTTCTGTGAAATATCGAGGAAGAAAATCGGACAAGATTTTTCTCTCCTAACTCGACAATACATTTTCTTCTCCTTTGTCATCAGTGATGACAGAAGCAATTATCTAAATTCCACCTGTAGTTATGCCTATAGTGCAACGTTTTGTTTCCTTTTTTTCTTTAAATGGCATGCTTAGCTAGATAGCTTGCAGCAGATGGCGCTTCGTGTATAACGGCGTTGTTGTGGTCTGGTTGTCTGATTCGCGGGAAGCGAATTTACAATATTTTTTAATCCAGTTTTCTGTGTAAAATTTATAATCATGCCGGGTACAGAAGGAGATGGTAGTCTAAGTCTCGCTGAGGCGGTGGAAAATCTTGAGAGCGGAAATGCGTTCACTAAATTCAAATATGAATATTGAAATCCAAAATTCAAAGTTGGAAAATTTAACTCTAGACCTTCAGTCAACCACTGAAAGTTTACAGTCAGACCTTAAGTCAGATATTAATATAAATACTGAGACCCTAAATTCAAAATTTGCAAACTTAAATTTGGACCTCAAATCAAGTACTGAAATCCTCCATGATAAATTTGAACATTTAAATTCAGACCTTAAATCAAGTACTGAAATCTTACATGATAAATTTGAAACGTTAGATTCAGATCTTAAGTTAAGTACTCATACCTTTGATTCCAAGCTCGATAATTTAAAAGCTGAACTAAAGTCTGACGCGGAAATGTTCCATTCTAAGTCTCTGAATGAACACAAATCCCAAATAGCAGAATTACATAAGGATATGGAAGAGTATCGTGCTTTGTGTAATATGCGAGCAGAGGACTTAGCAACCCAGTTTTCCGATTTAAAACAAGATTTAAAGGGTGAAACTAATAGTTTGCGCCAGGAAACCGACACCTTGCAAGAATAGTATGCGCAGTTACAAGAAAAAAGCGATAGTCACTGCCACCGTATAAAGACGATCGAAGGACAGTTCCAAACATCGCAAGAAGGTACCCGACAGGGCTATGCGGAAGTGAAGTTTGGGATGAAAGAGATAACTGCGGAGGTGGAACAGCTGGATGAGAAGTTGGAGAAATTAAAAGTATCAACTGCCGTATTTGTGGATGAGAGAATGAAGGTACAGGCGCCGCTAATTATAAAGCAAGAAGTATTAAAACAAGTGCCGGGTGTAGTGGGGGAAGAATTCTGTAAATACAAAGAAACCGGAAAGGGCACAGTAATTCCTGTTCAATGCTACGACGAAAAGATTGATTGGGAAGAATTTTCTGACCGAAATAGCATCAATCCTGTAAAGTTTATTAAAAATTTCGAAAATCTTCCACCTTTTATGGCTGCTAGTGAGGAGAAGAAAATTAATATGGTAATAAAACATTTAAGAGCAGAACCCCGACTGTGGGCAGAGCAATTCGAGTAGGAATTTTCATCTTTTGAGCAGTTCAAAGAAGATTTTTTGAATCTTTACTGGTCGGCAGATCGCCGTAAAATCAGAATTAATGTGCGGTGACCGTTATGACCCGAGAAGAGGATCGCAAATCGTTTTTTTTCATGTCGATACTTAGACCAGCCTCATAGTGAAGAAGAGTATGTACGAATGATTGCGGCTAGGTTACCGGAACAGACACAGCTAATACTTACTAGCCACAAGATCCGCTCCATAAAGGATGCTGTAGATATGCTGGGAAGATTAGATGTACAAGAGCAAAGAATGTACAAACAAGATACCAGGGACAACATAACTCTAATCATTTTCAAAATAACGGATTCCGACAGGAAAACCACAGAAGAGAAGGGAATAGAAATTTTCGGCAAGAACCGGAAAACTCAGGCCGGCAAGACGGAGTTCGAAAGGAAAACTTAGAGGAAGGAAAATCTCATAGGCGGTTCCAGAATCACAACTACCGACCGCAAAATGAAGAACAGAGGGTAGCCGTGGGTTCAGAAGACCGCACCAGACATTTAAACTAGTGCCTGCCACTGAGAAGGCTTCGCCAGCGGCAGAGGCATAAAAGAGGCCAAATACAGAGAAAATATTATTAGTAAAAGAAGAAAAAATAGGCTTGAGGCGGAAAAAGGATCAACCAGAAATATGTCTATACGATTCAGTATTTAATAACGAAGCTGAAGAGGAACCGACAAGATACGAGGAAATTTTATTAACCAGTACAAGTGAAGAATTGAAGGCGGATGAGGTAGAAGATGAAAATGAATTTAATCAGGAAATAGAAGTCGAAGAATCTGAGATCAGAGGAGAAGGCGAAGCTGACATTTTTGAAATTGAAAACGAAAAGATTCAAGAACACATTTGGAGAGAACAAAGGAAATTACGCGAGGGTGAGATGATGTTAATAGGAATTGACGGTTCGGAAAAAATGGATACAGGCGAGGTAAGCCTGGACGGGATTAAAGTTATGCGGAAGTCTCATGTATTTCACGACGGCGCAGCCGGCGAGCGCGACGGCAGCCAACACACGCGTAACAGTCAAGGCGTAAACAGTGTTGGAACCTGTGCCAAAAATAATTTGAAGTACGCGGCAGCCGCTGGCGCGGTATACGAACAATGCGGAACATTTCTGTCAACTAAAGAGAGTTATGGTAAGGAAAGATCAATACCAATAGACTGCAGAACTTGTAAAGAAGATGTCAGGAAGCTGAAGCAGCCACGGATATATGAAGAAGAGAAAAGAATCGACAGAAAGTCAATAAAATGGAAGAGTAAGATAAGTTGAGACTGGACGAAGATTTCTCATATAGTGACAAGCAATTAACGGACATTACTAGCACTTGCTACTCAAATTTGAATAATGAAGCCAATCTAACGGCTCGCCAATCACGAGTCTTTTCAGTCTACAATAACGAACTGAGAGAAGATTTGTTAGAAGAAGAAGGAATTTTAAGGAGAAAGGAAGCCCGTACACCTACTGTTTTGGTGAAATTTAAATCACGACAAGTAGAGGCCTTGATAGATTCTGGCGCGGACATATCCTGTGTTTCGGAAAGCCTATTTCATATCCTTGTGAATGAACCTGACGCATGTTTACACTCGGTACAAGGAATGACAGTTACGATAGCGAATGGGAGTAAAATTAAAAGAATCACCCAGCAAATTCGAGTAGATGGTGAGATTGGTGGACACCAGATTGAAATAAAAGCATTTGTTATCCCTAAATTAACCATTGATCTAATTCTGGGAGTCAATTGGCTTGCCGAGAAAATGGTTAAACTGGACTGGGAAGAAAATAGTCTGCAATTTATTACGGAAGGGAAAAGAGTGAATATAAGTTATGAAACCTAAATTTGTGAAGAAGGAAAGGAAGTGGTTCAAGTTAGAGTCATTTCAAGAGGAGAGGTGCAGGAGTTTATATGCTATGATGAGCTTAGTGAGGAAGAAGTGCAGCTATCACAATTATTGTTTGAAAAGGACAGTGAGGATTTAATGTACTAGCAACAACAGCTCGAAAATGAAGAAGAAAGCTCAGAGGAGGAAGAAGCGGCATGATCAAAGAGGGAAGGCAATCGATTATAAGCCGGGTGATCTGGTACTGGCACAGACTCATTATAAGTCCTCTAGCATCAATAAAGAAATTAGGAAGTTTAAGTATTTGTATGAAGGCCTGTATCGGATTGCTAGCTGCCCTAGGAAAAATTCCTATGTATTAGTGTACCCTGTTGGTAAAAATAACAGGGGTACTTTCAATGTTACTACAAAGTGTTACCAGAAGATTTATCTGACTAAAAGGAGGGGACATCCTTTCTCCTTATTTTTTCTAATTTTTATTTGACGTATGTCTATTTCTTCATCGCTGCGGTGAACAAATCTTTAATTTTTTTCCGGCTAAAGCCAGTAAACTAATTCCACATTTCCACTCTCATACCCAGTCTGAAAAAAAATGCCAAAGCAGCAGCAGCAACAACAGTGTAGTGCAGTGTAGCGTGTGAAGTGATTCAACAAAAGTTTTATAGAGGTTAATGACCTCTACAAGTGTCGCAACCGAGGACTCCAACCATAGAGCCTGCGGTGAAAGCGAAAATATTATTTTTGTTATGTTGTATATATGTTCTTTCCTTTCAGTTTATTTTTCCTGAGAACTGTGACCACAAAAAAAAAAAAAAAAAAATAAGACTATGTCAACTTCATGTGGTTACTTCATGTATTTTTTTCGTTGTTTTTTCTGATTTTGTTTGTATTTCATGTTTCTTTAAGGTGTATGCGCAGTTATATTATGTAGCTTAGGCTAGTCGGTTGGCCACCTTAGGTTTTGTGACTTTGTATTTGTAGCACAGTATGAAATTTTCTGTGTGCTTTTTTATGATAATTCTTCGGTTTTTATAACTAATCAAACAAAACCCGAACAATTATCACATTTGGTAGCCGGGGAGTGTGACATTACAGTTACCTTCCGTCGCTTCAAAGTAGTATCTCTGGAGCGGAGAGCTACATTATTTTCAAAAGTCAGTCACCCGCTAGTAATGGTCGTGCGCGGATTGTCACAGGCAGCGGATTGCATACCGGGGCTCACTTATTGTAGGCATTAGCCGATATAGGTTCTGTATAATGTGTTTTCCTATATTAAACTGTGTGTAAGAAGAAGTTTATGTCTTACATAAGAACTGTGGTTATAAAATTGAATGTTTGGACAGCGTATAAATGAAGAATGAAAGCCAAGTTGTGTTGGTGTATGTTTTAGCGGGAAGAAGATACGAACTGTAATTTTCCTTTTACCACAAAAATTCTGCAATCTTTCAGATAAGAAGTTTCGATAGCTATACTTTGAAATTTGATGGTGGCCAAACCGTTCGCATGTGCTTGACATGTTTTTCGTAATAAACTTGCTATGAACATAATTGCTCTTCGTGATGTTGCTTAATGACTTTTAATAATTATTCTCTTAACCACTCTGGGGACGGTTTTGGTTTCACTGTCTGGCGACCGGGTACTTGAACTATAATTAATTCTTACTAAATAAATGTCTTAAACTACTCGAAGTGAGCAGATCAGAATCAAACCATAACTTAAAATTAATATCCATCAACGAAGGACAGACATCTTACAACACCTTACTGTTAATACACATTGGAAGTAAAATCATCAGTGCTATTATTTTATTCAGCTATTACACTGATTTTATTAAAACACAAACTAACAAATATTTCTATTTTGCAGCTTTGCTGAAAAAATTTATAGTGAAAATAACAAAATGTTCGGTAAGAATGAAGTTCACCCAAATAACTAACCAAAAACTTTTAAGATACATAGACAATATTAAAGTTTTATCACAAATCTTACACAACAATCTAAAATCACTCTTATTAATTATCCAGTGAGTTAAAATTTTTCTAGCCTCCATAAAAGATAATCTACAAATATAACCACAAAATGGCTATTCACCCAACTGAAACTTCTTGGTGTATTTTCTTATTGTCAAATTCTTTATTTATCTGCAAGAATTCAAACTAATACACTGTACAACAAAATCTCCATAACTACACACAAAAAAGCATTAGCCTATAAGAACTTTCTGATGGTTTATAAGGCTACATGAGTCTGCAAAATATTTTCCACAAGAAAATGGATGTTCATCTGAATGAATTCGCTTATGCACTTTGAGAATAGCAGATAGTGAAAATAAATTTCCATGAACCTCTCAAGAAACCTGCATTCACCTGTATGAATCTTCTGAAGGCCCTTAAGTTATCAAGAGTCTATTAACGATTTTCCACGAAGTTCACAAGAAAATTGGTCTTTGCCTGAATGAATTCTCTGATGATTCTTAAATTTTGATGTCTCTTTCAAAGATTTTCCACAAACTTCACAAAAAAGGGGACTTTGCCTCAATGAATCCTCTGATGATTTTTAAGATTCCCAGACTGTGCAAAAGATTTTCCACAAACATCACAAGAAAATGGGCACTAGCCTAAATGAATCCTCCAGTGAATCTTAAGATTTCCAGACTTTTTAAAAGATTTTCCACAAAACTCACAAGAAAATGGGCTTTTGCCTGAATGAATCCTCTGGTGATTCTTAAGATCCCCAGACTGTGTAAAAGATTTTCCACAAACTTCACATGAAAATGTGCGTTGGCATGAATGAATCCTTTGATGTTTCTTAAGATTCCCAGACCAAGTAAAATATTTTCCACAAACTTCACAAGAAAATGGGCATTCAGCTGAATGAATCCTCTGATGTTTGTTAAGAGTGCCAGACTCTGTAAAGGATTTTCCACAAATGTCAAAAGAAAATGGGCGTTCACCTGAATGAATCCTCTGATGATTCTTAAGTTTTGCTAGCACTTTAAAAGATTTACTACAAAGTTCACATGAAAATGGGAGTTCGCCTGAATGAATCCTCTGATGATCCTTAAGTTTCCCAGACTCTGTAAATGATTTTCCACAAATGTCACACGAAAATGGGCGGTCGCCTGAATGAATCCTCTGATGTTTCTTAAGATTCCCAGACCAAGTAAAAGATTTTCCACAAACTTGACATAAAAATGGTTGTTCACCTGAATGAATCCTCTGATGATTCTTAAGATTCCCAGATTGTGTAAAAGATTTTCCACAATGTTCACAAGAAAATGGGCATTCACCTGAATGAATCCTCTGATGATTCTTAAGAACCCCATACTGTGTAAAAGATTTTCCACAAACTTCGCAACAATATGGGCGTTCGCTTGAATGAAGCTTCTGATGATTCTTAAATGTCCCAGAATCTGTAAAAAAGTTTCCACAGTCTTCACAAAAAATTTGGCTTTCACCAAAAACAATCGTCTGACTCTCTGCTGCACTGGTTCTTAAATGTTCAGCTATAGATTGTATCTGCTTGTTGATCTGAATGTTACTTTGACAATCAGAATAACTCCTAGAAACACAAAAATAACCATGGTGATATGCTGTGATAATATATTGAACAGTTCTTAAAAATAGTTACACTAATTATTCGTGAACTCAACTAGAAACTTCACATTCGAGAATCAAATTGTGTTTACTAATAAAAAGAAAAGTGATGAAAAATGAAAAAAACACTAATTATATGCCATTGCTTTTTAAAGTAAATCCTAATGAAATATTATTATAAATATAGAACTTGTAAACAAAAGAGTGTGTCCTTTTATAAAAAAATTAACACATCGGTAAGATTAAATTAGTGAAATGAAACTGAACGCAACCATTGGGTATTTTACATCAAAAAATCAATACTGTCTACAGGACCAACCAACTACAATAATCAATATAGTATGGTGTATGGTTACATTGATAGAAAATTCTGTTTCATATTAATAATGACTGTAAATACGAACACAAAATATTAAGTTTGAGTTATCTCTCCATACATAACATTCATGATACAGTAACAACCCTTTTTTTAAAACAAAATTAAATTTAGAGTAAAATATCAACTGTAGTAACTAATTAATAACATGAAACAGCAAATTTGACAACTGTTGTCAGTAATAATCACTATAAATAAAAATATGTAGGTAATTAAATATTTACGTATCGACTAGTAAATGGACAGACAGGTATTGTAATGCAGAGATCTGATCTCTGAAACACCTAATTCCTTGGAATAATGATAGTGACCTATTCACACTGCAAGCCAAACAGTACAGAAGAGTAAGCTGCTTGAGAAGACCTCATTCGGACTTTAGAAAATTTCTATGATTGAGACTCTATGATTTTGATTTGGAATATCCTTTTAGTAAATTGCAGGAGAGCAAACAGACAATGTATGTACAGGCTGTTCACTTTTACAAGCTAAAGAGTGCCATCAAATATATTTATAATTATTAGACAATTGTTTTTCACATTCATGAAATATTGTGTATTTTTATTTTTTTTATTTGGTTTTCCAAAAAAACTTCAATTAAATAAATACACCTAAGGGAACATGATAGGTTACAAAACCTTGCTTAGACCATTGCTTGATTGGTATAGTCTGGAACCCACATTTAAGGTGTTAAATACAGGAGTTTGAGGGAATGAAAGGAAAGCAGCTGCATTTGTTTAAGAAAATTACTACAGGAGCAAGTCAGTAACTGATATGATAATGGAGCAGGACTTGGAGTCATTATAGGAGAGTGAAGAGAATGCTGGGGGTGTACAAGGCATATGTTGGCAATAGAGCTTCGAGAGAGATTGGTTGTACATGGAGGACCAGTATATGGAAAGGAAAAGGCAACTATGAGCACAAACTAGTTCTCAGTTTCATGTATAAGGGAGGGGAAAATTTTCTTTTGTATGTAAGGGAAATTATGAAATATTTACCAAAATGGTGAAGGAACTTGAATCAAAATTTATTAGTTGGAAGATGGGTGGAGGAATTTAAACCTTAAGTGTATAACACGATAAAAAATAATAACAATAAAGGGTTATCTAATTAGATATATAGGGGAGGTGCCACCAGTGCATGCACTCTATTGGTATCCAAGTCAATGATATTTTTTTTCAAAAATTTATTTAAAAATTACACTGGACACTGAAGAAACATCTTGTGAAATTTATTTGCAACACAACATAATATGGTTATATACCAATAAAGTAAATTACATGTAAGATTAGAAATAAAAAAAATCTATGTTAAAATGAATAATATCTCTTACTTGGTACCTTCTAAGAAGTGTATCAAAAATTAGAGAAAAATGGTCTACAAAGTTTTATACTTCTCTTACAATTAAGAACAATATCATTGAGTATATGAACATAAAGCTCTGTGAAACCTTACTAAATTATACTGGTCCTGTTGACAACAATTTTATGAAAAATATAAAACAATTTTTTAAATAAATAAAAATTAATTACTCAGTAACTAATGAACCAGCCTTGAAATGCAGGTCAACATATAATCAGTCGAAAATGGTATGTCATACTCATCACAATATTAATCCTGAAGGCTTGACACATAGATGAATTTCTACTCAGTCTAGGCACACTGCAGGTGGAGTACTTTTAGTTTATTAACAACAGACTAAAACTGATAATACATACAGGCCAGAGTACTGCTTCTACCAAACAATAATTGTAGTTGCTCTATAAAAACACAACTCTTGTACAGTAACCTTATTACTCAAGTAGAATTTTTTTCATATGGACTAATCTAGTTCCCAAGACTGATTTACACACTGCCGAATGAAGCTCTATTGAAACTAGACACTAGATAATTTGTTATTTTCTGAATAAATTGTAGATATATCAAAATAAATTATAGTATAGCTTTTAGACATAAAACCATTAAGACAAATACTTAATTCATATTGTTGCTTATAAGAGCACAAATAACTTGTCAATTGCTTAAAGTGATGGGATAATGCAGACATAATGTCATCTATAGAAAGTGAAGTTACAGGAAATAACCTTTTTACAGCTATCTTAAAATGACTACAGAATAGAGATAAAATAAAATGGCCACATCTCATCTTCTGATATAGTAAACATTTTTTTTAATTTAATTTAATTGCAATGGAGCACATGATAATATGAAAAAACTTTCGTAGTTGTAGAAAGTCAAAAATCAAAACTAGTTAGTCACAGATGCCAAGTGAGGCAATTTGAAAACAGACAGAAGAGAAGCTGCTTTTGCATTATTCTCTGAAGATATTTCAGATGGGTCTACAGTTGTAACAGCACAGTTACAACAACCAACATCATATTCACTAAGACAACTGCATATCAAATTGCTAATTGTTGTTTGTAAGATTAGTCATAACTTGTCATTGGCTCAAAGTGATGATGATCAGGTGGATGTAACTCCAGTATTAGTGCAAAACTTTGGCACAAGAAATTAACCTTTCAAAACATTTTTTTTAATTGTTGCAGCATTAATATAAAATAAGAAATACTACCCTTACCTGCTTTGTGATGTGCTGCTAGGGTACTTATGAATCTGTAGTTTCACCTCATCTTTAAATACTTGAGAACAACATGTACAAATGTATAAAGGGGCAGAGACAGCTGAGACATGGTGGAAGACGTGTTTAGTTAGAGAGCACCATGATACAAATCTCAGCGCACAGAATGCACAGGCAAGTTCCAATAATGATGTTCCTTTAAAAAAGGATCTAAAATAAATAGAAACGAGATATTTAGTTTTCTTACTGTAATAAGTGGATTAAAATTAATACAGAGCTACATGAATATAACATATAAAATGTCAATAAATGATTAAACGAATAATAATTCTGAGATCTTTATGTAAATCAGTATACCATTGCTTTTTTTTTTTTAATAGTAGCTTACTAGATAACCACACCAGTCTTGATTGTAAAATGCAGTATCAGGCAGTGATCAGTTTTTGGACATCTTGAGAGCATAGCCTATTTTCTGGAATTCCTGAAGGTAGCTTGAGATACCAGAAAATGACCATCATTATGCCTCTGGTCAGTGAACACACACAAGGCTCTATTTGTGATCCATTAAGCAAGGATATAGGACTAGAAATGGCACACAGATACTTCTCATAACACTAATACTGCTATGGTTAAATGCCTTTGCCAGTGAAGTATTATTGTTGCTAGAAAAGGATTTTTAAATATAACTGAAAACAGAAACATAGTATTTAGCAATCTCAGTAAGGGTTGCAGATCTGTTACAATGAGATTGGTATGTCTTTAGGGAACTTATATCAGAAATCAAATGTGAAGACTGAATCTAAACCTATTTGCACAAATCCGGTATACAGGCACATAAGCTCTCAGTTTGATAAGCATTAAAATTTTGAAGCCCAGTGCAAGAAGATGACAGAATAGCAATGGATGTCATGAATAAAATTACTAGTGTCAATCAGAAAATAATTAGTATTTCATTTCTAGTAATATGGGAAAACCAAGGGTGGTTGGTGAATAATAATACACTGGCTTAGCATTCAAGAGGACACAGGATTGATTCTCCATAAAGCCATCTAGATTTCAGTTCTCTATAGTTTTATGAAATCTGTCAAGGATAATGCTGGGATAGCCCCTTCAGAAATGTCATTGCCAAGTGCCTTACTTGTCCCAATCCTTTCTTAGCTCTAATGACGATGATATTGATATGGTGTAAAAAATATTTGAAAGTGCATGTATGCTAAGAAACTGTGATATATATATTTGCATATTATTATGTCTATTGACACTTTCTATAGTACTGGTTGAAAATAAATATTTTATCAAGACATTGAAAGAAATTATATCACGGTAATACACGCACAGTAATTGTATTGAGTAACTGCATTTTTCCCTAAATTAATCACACATATCTAAAAACCAAAACTATCAAGGGAGAGCTATTGACTATTCTCTACATCAGATTATATATTAAATAAACAAAATTTTAAACAATTATTTTTAAATGGAGTTCATTATACATCTTGAAAAATTATGTTTAAAATAATATTTACAAGTAAACAAATATCAATTGTACTGTATGTTGGATATGCATTGAAGTGGTCCATGTTATGCAGGACATTCAGTTCCTTTCTTGTATGTGAGTTTTGATGCATGTTTGATAGATATTTTGGAGTGTGAGTGACTGTTGACTTACACAGGTACATTTTAGTCAGTGGTGCTTATATGCATGTTGACACATGTTAGTGGAAGAATGCCCATGGAAGTTGATACCTGTGGGTGAGTTAGAGAATATATGTGTTTGGTGTAAGTGGGTATAGATGTGAATGTATGTGTTCAGTCCGTCAAATGACTCATGTTGATGACTTTTGTGTGTTTATGAGTGATAGATCATCTACAGTTATGGCACTGTCATGCTACCAGACTGAATGACATGAAGAGAATATCTGAACATAAAAATCAGTAGTTTATTTTAATTTCTTGGAGTCTTTGAAGATAGTTTCCTTAACGATGCACATTCTCAAATACATTAACCACTGTGCCATCAGGATGCTGTATCAAAAATGCAATTAGGAAGAAATATAGGCAAATGTAGTTACTGAATGGTCAATATGGCATGCAGATTAGTGTAATGTAAATACCAAGTTAAATCAAGACACTAAACTACAGACAATTTTACACCATACCCCAGTTATGTGTTATTTGGAGCCCTATGATGTTGATAAATATACCAGTTGCTTTTTATAGACCCAATATGTAATCATTGGAATTCGTCATGTGTGTGATTTGAATCCACGCTCCCATTTAGGAACTGAGTTTTTATCTAGACTCATTAGACTAATCAGTCAACCTGATCAGAAAACGCTGGACTAAGTCTTTGTATAATGGCACTCAAGAAACATAACAGTCACAGTGTATAGACCCCATTTAAAGCACAGTAATTATTATGTTATCCATAAAAAACTTTTATATAAATTCAGTCAAATTAATAATAATTTAGATTATTTTGGATATTCAGTTTCTCTAAAGCAAACTCATGATTGTTTGTAATTGAACATTAAAATAATAAACAATTTAGAGTCAGGACAACCTATACATTCTATTTAAAGATAAGAATGTTCAGTGATGATTTTAATTAATAATTAGTAGGAAAGAAAAAAATTAAATATTATCATTTCTTGACACTTGACACCAGGAAGAGAATTAATACAGTTGTGCTATAAATACACAGAAGTAAGCAAAAAATTAAGCTACACAAGGCACTGGAAACCAAACAGTTATCAATAACATGTGAAATTACTAGCATGTAGTAAAAACTAGCTTTCTACAGTTTTTTTAAACAATGCACAGGTCAATAATCCATTGAATAGTCTTGTGACAAAAATTGTGAAACATTTAATCTGCTCTACTATTTGAAGTATGATGCCATAAAAGAAATGGAGTAGACAGAAATAAAAAAAAAACTGAATGGCTGATCAAAGTGTTCAAATAGCATCAACAAGCAATAGTTTTCATAACAATATTGCCATCTGGCATCAAAGCTGTAGTCAGGGGCACTCAAATTACAGTTAGTTAAATTAGGCCTCTGTGTTATACCTATTGGACTCTAAGGTCACTGCAGGATAGCATTAGTTCATTTGAACTGAAGTTTATAGGTACAAATGTGATAATTAATTGGATTACTGGTACATGGCAAAGAAACAAACTTCTTTGCTTATGGCTTCATGCCTCATCTATATTGTGGTTATTAGAGACAGGAAAGGGCTGGCATAAGAAATGGGAACGAATTCTGCTATGGTCATCATCACATTTGATGGGACTGATTGTAGAAACCATGCAAAACTAAAGCTAGATAGCCTGGTTGGAATTCTAACATAAATCATGCTGAATGCAAGGTAAGAGCATTACCGCACTCCCAGCATGCTCGGTAATGAAACAAAGGTTTAAATAATTGCCACTGCACTTCTTACTGATCCTCAGTTATAAAAGTGTGTGTATTATGGTTGATTCCGGATTCGTGAGAAACGATTTGATTAAGATATGACATCTTTATTTGATCAAATATTTGTGCGTCAGCTACTAGGCTGCAAAAATAGATATATTAAAAAAGTTTCATGGCCGAGTCAGTCTGCAATTAATGTTCCTATATATCTACATGTTACGGTCAATTAAAAAAACTTAACGTTGTGGACGAGCGACAATGTTTTGGCTTCACATTCGGGATGATGCGGGTTCAAATCCCCATCTGGCCATCCAGTTTTTATTTTCTATGGTTTTTCCAACTCATTGCAAGCTAAAATCGGGCTAGTTCCATCAAAAAGCCCATATTCCCGTCTCCAATGACCTCGAAGTCGAGAAGTAAACCTGGAAACAAATTTAAAAAAGGTTCAGAAAGCCCTGGTTCCTCGAGGAAATACGGTTCTACTCCTGTATAATTCTTTCGTCTCTTAACCGTGAGATACAACAGCCTCAGATAGTAATATAAGCACGTTGCTTGAACAACGATAAGGAAAATCACATGCCTAAAATATCTGATACTTTCCTTGTTCGGTGGGCCTACGGAATTGAATTCCGTGTTAGCAACCCAAGACCGCAGACACATTCACAAATTCCTTCGCTAGAGTCCCAACCAAGATACTTAAGCTGGAGCTATCAGTGTACGGCTAGAACATTGTCATCGCATTGTAAAGGCCTCCTGCCATATCCCATATATCCCTTCAAATCATTAACCTTTCGGATAGGTGCAATACACCCTCCGCCACACACTTTTAGTGAATAGTGGAGTAATAATAACAATAAAGGTCACCGATTCGAGTCCTTCGTCACATATTGTTGCTTTTGAATGAGTGTAGTGTTCGTCTTGTGTTGAATTCGCAATAGAGTGCCACATCATCTCAACCAAGGCTGACACAATAGTCAGCAGGTTAAATGGTCAAAGGCACTGAAGGTCATAAAATATTTAGATTAGCAGATGGAGGCAAGTCAATTTTCAATAACATACACTTCCATATTTCTTTAAATAGCTCCATTATTCTAGAATATTGATTATTCGTTTTGTAATCAAATAGTGCAAGTAGAACATTACAACATGCAATAAGGGTATGCTAAAGTCAAAATCCACTAGAAATTTTTAATGACTAATACATATCAGTTCAATGTTACTTTTCAACATTTTCATCGGACTTCTAACTATAATCAAATAACTTTAATAATATGTTACATGAAGTTGTTTCTGTTACTTTTGGGAAATGGCTGTCACTGTATTTGTACGTACTCATAATTCCAAAATAAGCATATTTCGAGTACAGATGGTAATATTCACAAACCTTAAGAAAGCTAACTCTACAGAATAAATGTTCTTCACATCCTCAGAGCCACTGGTAAATAAACACTTCCTTGAAAAGTTAGTCAGATCGGTTACTTCCTCCTTGCGTCTGAATTGAGCCAGCAGGAAGATTTTCTTCTTATGATGATAAAGAGATTAAATCCTATACACTCGACTGAAATTAAAAACCCCTCCCTGTGCACTAAAGAGCTTCACTACAGTCCACCTAATTTCCAAATTTATATTTTTGAAGGAGGTCAGTTGCCTTTTGGTTCAATAAAATAGTCTTTAAATATTAATGGCATTCCTCCCGATAACCATTCATCCAGTTAATTCGTTTTGTGTGATTTTCTCGTGTACTGATGTATTTGCAAATGCTTTTCGCTCATATAGTTGAAAGACGACATAAGACATATAACCCCACCAACTTTAACACCCATGCCCCTGGCCAGAATCACACCTGTGATGGAGAGCCCCAGTAATGCTCAAGCCATCCCATTGGAAGGACAGGGGTTGAAATCTTCATACATCCATCCGTATTTTGGTATTGCAATGACCAATCAAAATTACTCCGTGAGTGCTGGAATGATTCCTGTTAAATGGCCATGGCCGAATTCCTTCCTAAACATGCCCCCCCGTTCTTATTACTCTGTAATGGTTTCGACGTCAACCAGCCCTAAAACAACACTGAACTAGAGGCTCTCCACATGTTGAAATAGCCGTCTAGTGCCTTTGCTATCATGTTCGGCCGTTGAATAAGATAAATCCAACAAGGAAAAGGTACAAAACACACCGCATCGATGTAATTGTTTTTATTTGATAATTTTTTTGTTTTGCTTCTAGCCTTAAACCTCATTGAGGTCATTAGGGCAGTATAGTACTGAGGGCAAGTAATCGGGAGGAAATCAGACATGGCCTTTTGAAGGAACAATACCTGCATTCGCCTGTAGTGATTTGGGGAAACCAACTAAAACGCTTACCTGGATGGCCAGATGGAGATTCGAACCCATGACCTCTATAAGCCGGATAAGAGTGTTACCACATAGACACCACGTTTTTTTTCTTCTTCTTCTTCATATCTTCGACGCCAATGTGATATGAATCCTTATACTATTGGAAACTAGGATCGGATGAGAATTTCAGCAACGGCTTTTTGAAGGAACATTTCCGGAGCTCAACTGGAGAGATTTACGAAAAGCATGGAACACTGAAATTGGATGCCCGACAGGGTTTGAATTCGCGTCCTACAAAATGCCAGGGGGCTTGGAAGGCAGAAAGTAATGCTTGACAGAAAAATTTATATTAGTATCAGCTTTAGTTAGAAACAAAGAGAGATATGAAAGCTTTCCTACTTCCATCTTTCAGATTTAAAATGTGGAACCACTAATTCACATTGCAGATGGAATTTTTTATTTACTTGCTGTTCTCAATTATTATTAATACTACTGAAACTGTTGCTACTGTGTTAAAGTTAAGCTTACCTTCTAAATATGGTATACTGAAAACATAATGAAGGCGTTAAAATTCCGAACCATTAAATTTTCTAGAAATAATTTATTTATGTTTTGTGGCATAGTTTACCATTAGAGTTCATTCGTAATTGCTCTTTCTACTTACCCTTAACCTTTCTGTGTATTTGTCACACACAGTTCTATAAAGCTTCAGCGCTAGAAAGTGTAACTAAGTCCATTCAAACGCTGTTATTGGTTTCACATTGTAATTTAGATATTCTTTTCGGTATTTGCCATATAATTGCGTTCGCTAGCGAATTGTCAACTGTTTATTTGAGGAAAAATTGCACAATGATTATCAATATTACGATAAAAATCATCTCTCTATAATCAAATGATTTGGTTATTTCAATAATTATTATGACTTATATGGTGATATTCGTGTTTATTTTTACTGTAGAACTTCGATCTTTGCCTCCGATCGTCTGCAAGTTTTTTGCTGCGCAGGCTCATTTTTTTAGTCTTGGGTAAAGTGCTGGGTATGAGAGGTCTATTTTATCATGAATTTAGTGTACCACCTACTAGTTATGCTGTCCCATGCGGTATCGTGTCTGGAAAGAGGCATAATCGAAAGGAGAGGAGTCTCGCGAATTCTGTCCCCGACTGTACCTCAATTTCTTCATTTAGCGACATGATCCATTCCTCATTTTTCTATTACAAGATATCAGCAATTGTAGCAAACACATTAAGTTTTGCTGCCTCTAGTTTATAGTTCATACTCAAATGCAAATTTCACAAATGTGTCACTCAGTTGCACACTAATGATCATTAAAACTCTGAAGTATTTTCTGTGGTTGTAGAAAGCTCTAAATTGATACACTGATAAACTATAACAAAAGTCTAAAACTTGTAAATTTCTGGGAATCTACACCAAATGTTAAATCACTTTCTAGCCTAATATCTTTATATGCCTTAGATTTTCATTACAAATTGAGCTTAGTAAGGTAAACCAATATGTTAAATTTTACTTTCATTCTCTCATTACTTTGTAAGTCACTGAAATACCAAAATTTTAAACTAACACTCCATCAAAATAATTCCTGAATACTTCTCATACAGCTAGAAATAGATAACTTGGTACTCGTATATAGTTTAATCCCCAAATTATCCGAAAAGTAAAATATTGCTGTGTTTCCCCCTATTTATTCAATGCCAAATCAAACATGAAACGATTTAGTGCATTGCTTTTGCTTTGATCAAATTTCTGTTATGGATAGAGATCAGCAAACTTAATTAACAGAATACATTTTATACACTTTCTATACTTATTTTGGAAGCTAATC
The DNA here is from genome assembly GCA_031002005.1 of Vandiemenella viatica. NCBI lineage: Eukaryota > Metazoa > Arthropoda > Insecta > Orthoptera > Morabidae > Vandiemenella > Vandiemenella viatica. Next base: position 17,089 of record JARYHS010000349.1, on the reverse strand, counting down.
TAAGTTAATTTAAGATTGCTGTTAAATCCATGGAAAGCAGCATCACTCAGCCAAGATGCAAACCCATTGTTTACAAGGATCATGTACTTTGTTGGTACAAAGACACATATGTATTGATCAGACTAATTTCGAAACCTTCCACAAATTTTCAAATCAAACTGTTATATTTGGGTAACAACTCAAAATAACTTATAAAAATAAATCAAATCAAACAAAAAATAATTCTTATAAAAATAGGGCAAAGTCTTGAGGTTGTTTTGTGATAATAGTTACGAGATTTTGTTCTGAACCCAGTTTATTCTCTGCAGTGTGTATTCACTATGATTTATATAACAGAATCATTTCACTCAGTGTTATGGAATGTTCATTTAAAATACATTAATAAATTGGTGATTTGGCCATTATATATACTTTAGAACACTAAATTATAAAAAGTTCTACGTGTATAGAAATGTTAATATGACACAGCATACATACGAATTATATGTTCATACTGTAGTCATAACCTCTGGGCAATACAAATCATATAGTGGGAGCAACTTTTATTCCTAAAAGAAAGAGGTGACAGCAAAATTTAACTCTGTGAATTTGGAGCTACTTGGCTAAGGGTGGAAGATCCTGAGAGAAAAGCCATGATCCTGCAGAATAGGGTTTAATGAAGGGCAGGTAATTCACTTAGTTTCTGTTCTACATTTAAGATTGTGGTAAGTCTTGATAAGGTTTTAAAGTAATGTTAAGTTCTACAACAGCAGTGTACTGTTCAATTACAAGGAAACTCCTTACCTATCAGGAACAGGTTCCATTCCTGAAATTCTCTTGTTCAGTATCTTCCAGCATAATCTAAAAAAAAAAAAAAAAAAGGAATTAATGAGAAATACATTGTAATTTAAACACTTAAACTAAGGATATAATTTAAAAAAAGGATAATCAAAAACATTCAGGCAGGAAGTGTAACCACAGTAAAAATATGGATAGTTCTTTTCTAAAAAGTTACTGATCCTTATTATCTGCTGACATTAAACCAAACATAAATACAAGCAAACAACATCAAATATTCAAGTCTCAAATACTTTGTAAATTAAAACTTTAGTTAGGATCAGAATATCAGCTAATAATACTGGTCTAACAGAGGGAAAATAATTCCATAAAGGGTTACAAAGAAATCTCTTACTGATTGCTCATGTAGCCTTTCTGATTTATCAAAGGCAATGCAAAATTATCATATGTATCAGATGAATGAATTCTTTATCCCAGATAATATAGGTTAATTTATTGATAGTGTTTCATAACTTGCACAAAATGTGGTTATTAGAACAATGACAGAACTGTCATCATAGAATAAAGGAATTGGTAATAGCATTTATGAAGAAATGATATTACATTCCATCTGAAGTAATTTTGAGGAACAATGGAAAACCCAAATCTGGACAGGGCCTAGCATAGACGCACTGCCTGAACATTAGTGCTCGCTCAGAATGGTCATTCAATTATTTGTAAATTTATATAGCAAATACATTGTAGCTTCTCTTGGTGAAATGGAACCAAAGACATTTACAAACAATGAGCTTTTTACCCCTGGAGCTTTAATGCTTATTGATACCAATGGAACTGAGAAAGAATTGTGCACAGTGAATGGGAAAGAATTCAGCCATGCATATTTGAAGGAATCAGCATGAGATTAACCTGAAGTAATTTTTAGAAACCACTGAAAACTGTAATCTGAATGGCCTGGCAAGATCAGACCATGATTCAAACACACATCCTACCACATGACAGGCCCAAGAGTTCCTTCATTCAGGCAAGGCAAGCTTCCTCAGAGGAATAGGTTGATTCTGGTGATTATAAAAAATCCAGTCTGCAGCAGGAATCAAAAACAAAAACCACAATTTAGAAAAAGGGCAAACTACTACTAATCTGCTATTCAAAATAAATGTATGAATCATTAAAAACTAGGTTTCACCTTAGAAAGGCAACTAGCATCAACTTCGAAAATACTTTAAAAAAAGTATTTATATATAATAGGGGACAATCTTACAGTGATTCTATACAACACCCATCACTGCAACCCCTAATGATGCAAAAATTAGATGTCAAAATTAGATGTCAAAGAATAAAACTAAGTGGTTGTTAATACGATTCCCTAAAATTACTATGGCGCAATTTCCTCATACTTTTATATTACATAAAAATGTATTGTGTCTATACTAATTAATCCAACATACCCAGTTCTCACCACATTTATGAAACAACTCACAAATAGACTTCACTAACAGATTTCCTATTGGCCTCACGAAGAATACTTCCATTAAATCAACAATAACAGTTAAATATATTCGATCAGATACATGAAGTACTTGAATTTTAATTTCTTTGTAACACACTTAGCATTTGTCTTGTCGAAGAGATATTTCCACATTATATGATGAAGCATTAAACATGTCATAGAAGTGAAGGACCCTGTTGGTTAAGAAAAGATACAGAAAAGACTGTAACTGCTAGAGGAAGTGGGGATACAAAACAAAGTTCACCAGTACAAGAACTATGGAAATTGTGACCTTCACTAAAATATAAGGAGCAATGTTGAAACAGAGCATCAAATAGGGTTGTATAAAAGTGGAAATAGAGCTGTTCATGACCAGCAACTAACTAAATCTACCAAATTCTCACTGACGATTAACTATTCAACAAGGGAATAATGTTTCAGAGATTAAATAAATTAATAAACGGTAGATAACAAAGAGTATTTTCAATTACAAATATTTAAGGCAAAAGCAGAGAAAGGCTTGGAATATTAAAAAAAAAAAATCTGGCAGGTATGTGCTACTAACAGTATGTATATATGCTAGTTTCCAGTGGCAGAGCTCAGGTAGTGGGAAGCCTATAGCAATTACTCTGGTATCCAACTACAAAGCAGTTACTGAGAACACTGCGAATCAACATACAAGATTTAACAGAAATCATTGAAACATGATATCAGCTTTGTGTTCACTGTGCTGAACAGTTAATTGTGACCGAGCGTGGTGTTGTAACAGATAGCGTTCTGGCCTCGCATTTGGGAGAATGGCGGTTCGAATCCCTTTCCGGGCATCCAGATTTGGGTTTTCCATGGTTTCCCCAAATCACTCCAGGTGAATGCCGGGATGCATCCTTCAAAAGACCATGGCCGAATTCCTTCTCATTCCTTGCCCCCCATCCTTTCCCATCAATAAAGACCATGTTGTTAGAGAGACGTTAAACAGTTTTTTTTTTTTTTTTTTTTTTTTTTTTTTTTTTTTTTTTTTTTTTTTTTTTTTTTTTTTTTTTAAAAGTTAACTGTGGTGAGGATAATGGAACTATTTGGAAGATGCAGACGGAATGGGCTGGTATATAGCACAAATTATGCAATGCAAAGAGATTCCCCCTTTCACTTCAATCAGTTACCAGCCATTCAATTTTTAATAAACGAGGTATGGATACCTCAGAATGTCAGAAATTGGATTTATTTGCCTCTATAAGTTAACTTCAGGGGAACAAGCTGAAGTAAAACTGTATGGTAAGATACATTAATATGAACGAATTAAAAAAACTGGTTTTCAAAGAGAGTAAGTAACTTTAGTTATTTTGGAAATAGCTTGGCAATGAACATTATTAATAACATGCAATTAGAAACAATGTGAGGCTAAAGGCAGATGATGATATTTTATAGAAAATTGCACAGGTTGATTAACAAGTATTATATTAAGCATCAGAGAATATTGCTGGCTCAATGGAATGGCTTCCAAGACATGTTAACATTCATATCACTTTCAATCTGCAAAGAAAACTCTAATTGGGAGGAAAAAAAACGACAATAAAATCATACACATGACACATTTAAGTAAATATGGGGCTCTATGTTTAGCTCTTATATTGACAGTCAATGGCCTATCAAGAGTAAACTCAATCTTCAGTGTAAATAGTGGTATGCCCATCACGTCAAATTGGTGTATTCTTCACAAGTTCATAGTGAAATGTTATAATACAAACTCAGCAATTCGACAACAGGGCATGTCATGAAATCGTTGTGTTTTCATTAAGCAAACACAAATACAATGTCCTGTTAAGCAGTACACAGCACTGTAAGGAGAAAATCAGTGATTTTTATGAAAAAAAGAAGACAGTTGAAGTTAATATTATCTATGAGCCATTCAGAGACTGATAAGAATACTTAGTTTGACCTCAGAACTGTTTATTCCTACCAGCTATTAATTAGCAAGACTTACTCATGTCTCAAAGCACCAACAACGACACTAACGTGAGCCAACACAACTTAATGTAAATCACCAATGAAGCTGCAAGTGGTGAAACAACTTGTTCTCATCATGAAACAGAATCTATCATTAAATCTTACACCTTGGTCAATGGTTATGTGTCAATTGCAGTTAGGAATAGCACATTACTTGTTACAATTCACCCACACAACAAAAAAATAACTTCAATATTACATACGTGCATACATTTTAACAGAAATGTATAAGCACTGGTAATAATTTTTTATCTTACCATATTCAGATATTACAAGCAGCTAACTAAAGAGCAGGAATTTTACAGGACAACCACAATTATGTTATTTGGAGCAAAATACAAGTCAGTGCTTTGAAACATATAAACAATACTTCACTGAAAAACACACCCCTACCTAATGCAACACATGTGAATAGTTTATCAGTAGACTTGTGCAGCAAAATTCTGTTGGCAGCATGTGGATACTAACAAATGTGAAATCTATATGTGTAGCTTAGACTAAAGAGTGAACCGTTTCTAAATTTCTGTCCATTATATACAAAAATAGTTTCAATTAGTCACATTCCGTTGACTGGTAAGCATAAAATGCACTTTAAGAACTTTATATTTAACTGAAAATGGAAAGCAAGATACTCAAGAAAACAGCTTTCAGACAACTAATAATAAGGGGTTTCTCAGAAGCTTCGCAACATTTTCAGATAAACACTAAACATAAACAAAACACTGATAGCAGTCACTGTAGAATACAAATATGGTAAATGGTATTTCAGTTATAAATACCCTTGCCTGTAATAATTTTCATATAAAAAATACATTTGCGGAGTAAATGCTGCAAAAAGGACATTTTTCTTCGGTTTCGTCAGCCGATTTATTACAGTTAAACACTAACAAACATCGTTTAGTTACTTTATATGTATTTGCTCCACTTTTCTTCAGACGATCAAACACAACTTATTTAAAGGTATCGTGAACATCGTGTGGTCGACTCGTACAGTTTAAGGAGCAAAATGATCTAAGACGCAATTGTTTAAAAAACCAAAACGAAAAGCATGCTAGTGAAAGGTGTGTCCTGTTGTTGTGGGACATTAAGCTGTGCTGTTCGACTCCGTAAGCGGCTTTAAGTTGTAAACATACCTCTTTCAGAATATACACAGCATTTATCGGCTCCATATCACCTCCTTCAGTTGTTTTGAGACAACAAAATGCAATATAACAGCAAAATAACGACGCTCTTCCACAACAGCTGTTAGGCTCTGCTGCAGAGATACTTAATGTTCTAGAGTAAGAATTCCACTCTCAACTACTGCCCTCAAATCTTAAGAGCATTGCTGTCTAAAATCTATATTGTTGCCAGCCTTTCCCTAATTCCGTCGACGCATATACAATATATGGATACACCAACAATTTACTTTCTAAATAATCCACGGCAATGAAAGTCGGTAAATGAGTAGATTTGTGAAAATCCAAGATCCACTTTATATCTCAACACGTTTGTCTAGTAACTTTATATTTCACTCTTCTCATAGTAATAAGAAAAACGTTTACAAAAAAAAAAATTTAATTGCAACTCCTAGTTAAAATTTAATTTTCCCTGAATTTGTACATTGTATTTATTGATTGGTCCCTTTGCATCATACTTAGTACAAATGATATGGGATAAATAAAAAATAGTTTGTAAGCAGACGGACACACACGCACACACATACACACACAACATACATTCTCTCACACTTTATCCTTTCTGTGATTAACTATAAGATAACATAACATTCGATTATTGTTGTTGCTTGAGTTCGGTTGAAATGAATTTAATTTATTTGTGATTGACAGCTTGCTCCAGTGGTAATTACAATACACCATGCAATTATTTTTTATTATATTGTTATTTTTATTAATACTGTCTGACATATCTTGAGAATTAAATTCCTCCACTCATATGCTTTTGCCAATTACGAATTTAAAACCCTTCGGCCTTTTAGTAAAACTACTCAACGCTTCCCTTGGTAATCCCTTCCACCGTACCTATAAAAGAAAAGATTCGCAATCCCTTATGCATGACATCGGCGACAGTTGAAGTGGAGTACCCCTCGTTATCCTTTCCTTTTCATACACTACTCCTAATTATTCCCGCCTATACATCCAGTTCCGATCACCAAGAAATAGCTTCATCATCTTCCTATTTTCCAATGCTGCCCTTTAATCTTATTAATTACTGACTGCGTCCTGTGGAAATTTCCACAAACAAATCTAGCTGCTTTCCTCTGAACGCGCTTAAAACTCCTATTTTTGGACCCACAGATTGCGAGTCCCAAACTACGCAACCATAATCAAGTAATTGTCGGACCAAAGTTTTGTAACCCAATTACCTCGCTTGGTTGGTGCACCCATTACAACCCTTACCAACAAAAGAAGGAAATATTAATGGCAAACAAGGTGCCTAAGATGCAAAATATTATTGTTGCAGGGGATCACTGACATGCATCCAGATATTTCTATTGATATCTAAAATAAAACTGTAACGAGCCTACCCACACAATTAGAAATCTGAAAAATTTGAAATTTATCCTAAGGATGTAAAGAAGGAACTAAAAAAGCTAAAAATCCACAAGGCCACTGGTGTTAATAATAATACTACAGGTGTTTAAAAGATAATAGGATACGACACTACACCTTATATTGTAACGTTAATTAAATTGAGTTCCAATACTTGGTGCTTACCAAATGACTGGAGTAGTGGGATAGTAGTTCCCGTAAATAACAGAGCGGTAACAAATAGAGTTGAAAATTACGTTACAATCAGTTTAACATCAGTTGTAGGTAAACTAATGGAGAGATTGATATGTAACAACATCAGAGGTATCTGTGTGCAACATAAGCTCTACTCAAGTAGGCTACATGGCTTTAGGTAATGATATTAATGCGAATCTCAGTTGGTAGGATATATGCGAGATACTTCGAATGAAATGGAAAAGTAGGTGCTTATAGGTAAGGATGGAGAAGAAGTTACTAAGGATTTTAAAAAGGCAAAGATTTTAAGTAACTGGTTTAGTGAGAGCATTAGGTACAATGAAGGGCGGATTGTATATAGATTCAGTAAGGCCTCAAAGGAGTGTTTTAGAACTTACCTGAAAAATAATTACCATAACTTGAAGTCAACAAAGGACACCGTTGAAGAGATGTGGCATCGTTTTATACATATAATCAAGGAAGGCATGGAAATACATATCTCAAATCAGACAATAAAGGGGGAGAATGATCCACCGTGGTACACATGCGAAGTCAAAAGATTACTCAAAAAACAAAGGAAAATACACGCACGCTCAAGAAGGAAGGGGTGTCACAGCTATTTAGAAACCTTAGCTGATTTAAGAGGACGTATTAAGAATGTAATGCGCGAGGCCTTTAACCATTTTCACTCCAACTCTCTCTCTAAGAGTCTCACAGAAAACCCAAAGAAATTTTGATCGTATGTACGATAAGTTAATTGTACCAACAGCAATATTCCAGCACTAATTCGTGAAGGTTCCGAGGTTAATGAAAGCCGCGATAAAGCTAACGTACTAAATACTGTATTCAAAAATTCATTTACAAATTCCCGTTTTCCCACGCCGTCGCGAGTCGATGATGGAATCATTACGAATAGATACTGCAGGTATCATTAAGCAAATAGAGCTCCTGAAGTGGGGGAAAGCACCGGGCCCAGATGGAATTCCAGTGAGAGTATTTTCAGAGTATGCGGCGGAAATCGAGCAATTTCTGTCTGATATATTCAGTACATCATTAGAAGAGCGAAAAGTACCTTCAGACAAGAAAATAGCGCAAGTAACTCCGCTTTTCAAAAAAGGTTATCGAAGTGATCCTGGGAAACTATCATCCCATATCTAGTAACATCTGTTTGTAGTAGAGTTATGGAGCATATTATATGCTCGAACATTATGAATTTTCTAGATGATAATAATTTGCTTACAACAAATCAACACTGGATTTCGGAAGAAAAGATCATGTGAAAACACAGCTGGCCCTATTTACACACGACGTAATGAAAGTTATCGATGCAGGTTCACAAGTAGATGCAATTTTTTTAGATTTCCAGATAAGCCTTTGACTCTGTGCCACACAACCGCCTTTTAGCGAAGCTTCGAGCGTACGGTATATCGGATCAGCTTTGTGAATGGATAAAGGATTTTCTAACTGGTCGGTCGCAGTATTCTTGTCGTTGAAGGAGAAAGTTCTTCTAATCTAGATGTTACATCGGGTGTACCTCAAGGAAGTGTAATAGGACCACTTCTTTTCTTAATTTTTATAAACTATCTCGGAGACAAAGTGAAAAGCCTTTTTAGATTGTTTGCTGATGATGCGGTTATTTATAGGGAAGTAAGAAATTTGGCCGATTGCTTAGAAATTCAGCGCGATCTGGATGTTATTTTGGCTTGGTGCGCTGAGTGACAACTTACTCTCAATTGTAAAAAGTGCAAGACAATGAGCATAACTAACAAAAATAATCCGATTGTTCAGAAATACGAGGTAAACTGTACAGTTATTGATATGGTCGATTCTATGAAATATTTATGAGTAACATTACAAAGGTACATGAAATGGGACATAACACATTAATTCGTTAGTAGGTAGAGCAAATTCTAGGCTGCGATTCATAGGTAGAATCTTGAAAAATTGTAATGAACAAACAAAGGAGATAGCGTACTAAATCTCTTGTGCGTCCACATTCTGGATTATTATTGTGCCATTTGGGACCCGTTTCGGTAAGGGATTGATCGAAAGTATAGAGAAAAGTACAGAGAAGAGCCGCTCGATTCGCTGACCGCTTGCTACAGTCCTTATGAAAGCGTCACAGAACTGATTAGTAGATTAGGTTGGGAGTCTCTGGTAGATAGACGACACACAGTTTCGTTTAAACTTATTGGAAAACATGCGTACTCCCACTTTCACTCTTGAGTGTAGTGAAATACTTCTTCCACCAACCTATTTGAGTCGGAAGGACAGGAAAGATAAAATTAGAGAAATAAGGTGCCGGACTGATTCTTATATGAATTCTTTTTTTCCCTCGTACCATTAGGGATTGGAATGCACAGCAAAGAGATTAGCTTTGGTGCTGTAGCACCCTCTGCCACCCACAATTTTGTGAATTGCAGAGTACATATGTAGATGTAGATGTGTTAAATTGATTTCGAAAGTTTTGGTTTACGGTATAGAAAACGAGGAGTTTTGTGTACTGCTACGGGCAAATTATTAATTTTATGTGATAGAGCCACTGTGGTTGATCACAGTAATGCCTTCAACTGTGCTCGCATTTTGCAGTGATTCATATCAAACTATTTGTTCTGTTTAGTTATTTTTATCTGACCAGCAATATGCTGCTAATAACTCAAGCTACCGAGCTCAGCGATTTGTAGTTTTCTGATTGTTGTTTTCTTTGTTGTTTTGATGGAAGTTAGATGTGAGGTAATGACAGTTTACTGCAAATTTATTAAACGCATGTTGGACAGAGTGGAAGTAAAAGGGAGATATCTGTATAAAATCGGAGAGAAATGTTAAGAAGGAAATTGGTATTATTGGGCCATGTATATCACAGTCTGTGTTTACACTTCAGTCAGTGTCCTGTTACTACAGAGAACAAATGCCACCACAATTTCTTCATGTTTTATTTATGGAATTAAGGAGAAGTGTGTTGCTCAATAAGACTAAAATACTGAAATATCTCCCTGGAAATAATATAATTGTTACAGTGCAGCTTAAGCATACAAACTAAAATATTTGCAAAAAGTGTGTTTTTGGGACGTATACAAAATTGAAATTCTGTTCAGTCAAATGTGTGAATGTTTTAAGAATATATATGCTGTTCGTTACTGGAATTAAGAAATAATTGCAGATCCAGGTATGAAAATTATGGATAGTTTTCAATTAATACTAACAATAATTTTGTTAACTCTTGCAGCTATCGTGTTTTCAATGGTCATTTAATCATTCCCTAAAGTTTTATAATCTTACAGTCTGGTATTGTTGAGGCTATATAAAAACATTACGATAGTTTCCTTTTTTTATTTTTTTGTGTTGATGAAGCTATCCTCATATTTACAGTGGTTATGCTGGTTGGTGGCACTAAACAATTACGTTTTGTATGTGTTTTTAACAATGAATTATTGTTACAATTTCAATGTAAGATTCTGTGCATTTATATTCTTTAAATTATCTTCATTACTTTTACCTCATTATCCTGAATTTTATGTATATTGTCAAGCATGCTTTACATATATTTTTCAGAATATGCTAGAAATAACAACAAAGAGGATCCAGCACTGGTGTCCACTCCTGATAGGTAAGGTAGTTCCCTGTTATTAAACCTGCAGCAGTCGACATATTGTAAGCAGACATAGGTAACAGGATTTAATTTGATTGTGAATCAGTACGTAAAATTTCTCCTTGGACGCTGTGTGTAGTAAGCTACTTCAGAGTTAGCCGCAGTTCTCCTGTGGATGTACGAGGTTCATATAACAGTGGCGTTATAATTAGAATTACGAGTTAACTGTATGCACTCACAGCCTGGTGACGCCAGTAATAAAGCTATTGTGCGCGCCATATTAGCCCTTCAGTCACTTCTAGCAGTACAGCAGTAAAGATGTGATCAACTAAGTTACAAGTAAGGTGCGCAATACCCACAGTTTCGTCTTCAAATAAGTTTGTTTGAGTCTAAAAATATTCAGCCTTTGTTGTAGGCATCTCTAAGTTCATGATTAATTGATTTTCGGGTTTTGCCGCGTTGTTTATTTCCTTACCTAAGCTTTCGGCTGCTATCCTCCAGCCTTCGTCAGAGATACTGTTTATGTTGACATAGCAACGAGCGCTAAGCATCGCAGAGTAAGAGGCCGCTATCTTCGTTGATGTTGTTGGTGTTTTTTAAAATTTCTGCTGCCTCTTTCACCCGTCGGGGCCACCACTGGTCTTCTCTCCACAGTAGCCTCGTTTCTTGAAATTTTACTTCATGCCCGGTATTAATAGCATGGCGGACTACGGCGGATTTGTCACTGTTGTTATATTTGTAGTGGCGGATATGTTCTTTAAGTCTCTCCGCCACAGTGCGACCTGTCTCGCCGATATAAACACTGCCACAACTGCAGGGGATTTCGTAAACACCCATAAGCTGGTGTGGGTGTAATTTGTCTTTTACTTTTGTCAGTGACTGACCAAGTTTGCAGTTAGCCTTATATACTATTCGCACCTCCACCTGCTTTAACAATTTCCCAATCCGGTCTGTGATACCTTGTATGTATGGGAGACAGGCGAATTTTGTTGGCACATTAATATCATGGGATAAGTTGACGTCTTCCATAGGTTTTTTGGGTCTTAAAACCTTCCTGATCTCAGATTCACTATAGCCGTTGGCTTGGAATATTTTTGTAAGTGTCTCCATTTCTTCATTCAGACTTTCCGAGTCACATACTGTCTTAGCTCTTAAGTTGAGTGAAGTCAATACGCCTCTCTTCGTTGCCGGGTGATGGTGCGACATGGCGTGCAGATACCTATTAGTGTGGGTCGCCTTGCGATACACAGTGTGACCCAAACTTCCATCGCCTCGCTTGTGAACAAGGATATCGAGAAATGGCAGTTTTCCATTTTCTTCCACAACCATAGTGAACTGAATTCTTGGGTGGGCACTATTCAGGTGGTTTAAGAACTCGTGCAAACTCTCCTTACCGTGAGGCCAGATGACAAAAGTGTCATCAACGTAACGGATCCACTTTGTAGGTTTTAGGCGAGCGTTGTTAAGCACCTTCATCTCGAATGATTCCATGAAAATGTTGGTGGCTACAGGTGAAAGTGGTGAGCCCATTGCCGCACCTTCAACTTGAGCATAAACTTGACCACCGTACTGGAACACAGTTGACTTAAGGCAGAACTCTGTCAGGTCAGCCCACTCAGTAGACTTTCCTTGTGCAAGAAGTTTAGCACGTATTACAGCAACGGCTTCGTCTACCGGCACATTAGTGAATAATGAGACAATATCGAAACTCACCATGACATCAGTCTTCTCTAGCGTCAGATCATCAATAATTTGTATAAAGTGAGCTGAATTCTTTACAGCTGATCTGATATCTTCCGTGAGATGTTTCAGTTTATTGGCAACATACCGCGCAAGTGGATGAGTAGGTGAGTTGACCGCGCTCACAATCGGACGTAAGGGAACCTCTTCTTTGTGTACTTTGGGCAATCCATAGAACCTAGGCATCATGCAATTGTTTCTATTTAGGTTTTTCTTGTCCTCCTGCTCAATCGCTTTGGAGGTGTTAACTCTTCGGGCCACCTCTGTCCTAATCTTCTGTAGTGGGTTTCTGCTTAATGGTTCGTAGGTCTTGTCTGCCAGCAAGTTCGTAATCTTAATACCGGGCATGAAGTAAAATTTCAAGAAACGAGGCTACTGTGGAGAGAAGACCAGTGGTGGCCCCGACGGGTGAAAGAGGCAGCAGAAATTTTAAAAAACACCAACAACATCAACGAAGCTAGCGGCCTCTTACTCTGCGATGCTTGGCGCTCGTTGCTATGTCAACATAAACAGTATCTCTGACGAAGGCTGGAGGATAGCAGCCGAAAGCTTAGGTAAGGAAATAAACAACGCGGCAAAACCCGAAAATCAATTAATCATGAACAAAGATGGCCGTGGAAGTCTGAGGAATCATCTCTAAGTTGTTCGGTTTGCATCCAAGATAATTACTTTGTCATAAGTAGCTCGAAGTGATCCTCAGTGCATCTTTGTTAGGTTGCTGAAGCTTTCCGTTGTGTTAGTTATTGGATTTGGCTGCTAGTATTAAGATTTAATCACCATTGATATACCAGTGGTTATTTGTGTATTGGTAATAGAGTTCTGCCCACTTATTTTTTTTTTTTTTTAGAAATATAGGAAGTATTCACGTGGAGTAATGAAAGTAATTCTGAGTCAACTATTTGAGCAGTTAAATTCAAGTTATTAATCCAAAGATGTGTTAATTGATGATCAGATTAAATGTAACTAGGCATTTGACATTAAATGGTTTGTAATATAATTACCCTGGGTAGCATATGTGTCTCATTTTACCCTTGCAGACTAAAAGATTCCAGGAATGAAACTTCAATGCAGTTTGGTAATTTCTGCATAATAAAATAATTACCTGGTATGAGAACTGCCTAAAATTGATGGAAATAGTAACTTCAGTGAGCTACCACCCCCACACCCCATGACATTACAGATTTATGTTACTCTAACATTGTTGTTATTACTTGTTTTAACCTGGAATACAGATAATCAATTTATCATGATCCAATTTTACTAATATGTATATGTAGGAAGCAGGATGTACTAAGTAGCAAATAGGAATTACAGAATAAGTTAGTGAAATGAACCACCACTTATCTTACATGATGGTTCCATGGCATGGACACGTAAGAAACACACACACACAAACACAAGAACAAGGATATTCTTTCAGGACTTGGTAAGACAAGTGAAAACAGTCCAGGAGGAGGGAGGATTAAGTTAGGTGTTCTGCAAATAAATGCAGAACTTACTTTCAGCTTCAATGATAACTTTTACAAGGAAAGAAAATGAAGTTAATAATCTGAATCTCTCTTATGTCTATTTGCAAGCTATTCTAGATTAAATGTATAATTGAATTTAAACTAATACTGTGGCTGTAGTTTTGTACAAGGGATCTTACAGAACAAGGTATAGAATGGAGTTTGACAAGGATAAGACAATTGGGGTTAATCAAGCGGCATCTTTCTGGTTGGAAGCATTCTCAATATATAGAAAATACAATGAAGCATATTCCAACAATATGTTTATATTTTTAAGAATAAAGTAAAGTTTTGTTATAAAACCTTAGCCATTAATAGAACTGTCATGAATGGTAGTTTAAATCTGTAATTTATTTACTGAAAGTTCATTACTTTTTAATAAAATATATATTATGCAATATTGTAACCATTAACTTTCTATTGTATTCTGGTCAGAATTGCTCTGATGTATGTAATAATTTTAGAAAATGGCAATTTTATAAATTTGGCTGTATTACTCACCAGTTTTAGTATGGTTAATAGGATCATTTATTGTTTGAAACCTATTAATACATATTCTTATTTGTGCGATTTGCTAACTACTATTAATTAAAAAAGGGAATATGTTTTTTATTTTATTTATAGTTTTATCATTGTATATATTGCATCTATGACCTACAAACTGTTGTGACACACTCCAACTCTTTTTCTTTTTTTTCCTATTTCTCTTTTTGGGCAACCTCTATAATCATGTTAAATAAATCGGATGAAAAATCACATTATTACTAAATATATTTATAAATCGCTACTACTGTGTTTTTGTCTTGTAAATATTTTCTTTCTTTCTAAAATATTAACGAAATCAGAAAATCAAATTGGATATAGGCTTTTATTACATTAATTTGTAATATCTAAGTCTTATAAAACATTTCTGAAGCATCTAAACACATCATAATGTCACAATTGTCGGAAATTTTAAGGATGTGATTCTCCTCTCATATTATCAACCATCTTAAGTGTTGCGACTATTATCTCATGTACCGGAAGAAGGGCAGATAGCTAGTATGTTTCACTTTGTGTTGGCTCTCTGTGTTTGGTAAATTTCATGTTTGATCTTAGTTGTTAATATTACCAACATTCCTTTCACCCTATATTTACGTTTTAAGTGGAAGTTTCTGAACTATTTGCAGCTGGTAACTGATAATTATGTCCTATCTAAATACTTCATCTTCAAGAAAAACATCCTGGGTCAGTATTAACCTCTTGGTGCCATTGATGTTAGTTTTAAAAGTTTGTTTGCTTCTAAGCAGTACTTCGGTCTTCGCTTGTATTGATCTTATGGTCATTTTATTTCTAATCTTTCTTGCCACAGCCTAAGACTCTGTTATAGGTCTTTTTCAGTGCCTGATATGATTACTAAGACATCAGCAAACAGGAATTCCCATCTGCCATCATCACTGATTTGCTCACTAATGACATCCATTAGCAGCACGAATTAAAATGGACTTAGGCTCTCATCAGGTTACAGCACTATTTTGATGTTAAATGCTTTAGTGTTTTTGTAATGTACGCTCACTGATAAAGAGCCATCACACATTTTCTTTAACATACTGATGATCTTCTCTGTAACCCCTTTCCTGCTAACATACCAGAACACCAAATTTCATAGTATTCTACCACAGGCCTTTCCAAAATCTGTGAATGCGTAATACATACTTTTATTTCCTTGCAGTGTGCTCTCTTGGATTTACCCTACAATAAACAAAGGATCAGTTATACTCTTTTCTTTTAAAGACCCTTAATAGAATTCAGTTTTGTTCAGAACTTTTTGAAGCCTGTTGCCCAGGATTCTTTTAAACGCTTTCAAGAGATACTCACTAAGTTTTTGTTCCTCTGAAGTTGCTACACTCAAGTGTGTTACCTTTATTCATATATATGGGTGTCAGTACGCTGAATATCCATTTATTAGGCACCTTTTATTCTAGCCACTTTTTCTGCTGGATACTGTGTATGCAATCAACAACATGATCATCCTGTGATTTCACCAGACATCTGGTGGTCTCGGTGCTTTTTCTATTTTAATTTCCTTTACAGCCTTTTCTGTTTCTTCTCTTTGAATTGTTATTTCTGGTTCTGATACTTCTAGCATTTCTTCTAGCTCTTCTATGCTGTTTTCTGCATTCAAATGCTGAAATATTAACCCCTCCATCTACCTTTAACCTATCTGTTTTATGAATAATTTGACCATTCTTGTCATTAATTATACTTATTTGCCCCAAATTTTTTTGAAGATTTGATTTTGTTAAGTTATTTATAGCTTTTTCTCACTCTGCTGTCCCAAGGTTTTTTGTATCAGTCTTTTGTTGCTCTCTCTGCTATGTTGTTAGCTTCTTCATATCTTAATGTTACTTCTTCATTGTGAGACAACTTCAGTTGGATAAGAACTTGCTATTATGAGCCATATTACTAATAATATGTTAGAATAGAGACTGACTTATTTTTGATTGTCGATAATTTCATAAAATTAAACTTCTAATTTCATAAAATATTTTGTGAATCATTTTTGTTTAGAGTTTAGCAATTCAATTAGCTATAATTCTGGAGTAAGATGCAATATATAACAATTGTATCTTGTATATAGAACTTTAAATAGAATTGTAATTGGTTATCCTATGCCTGTATGTGACTTTATTCATTAATTTTAGTATAGATTTTTTTCTTTTTCTAGGGTAGTAGTTAAATTTCGACAAAGCCTAGCTCAGTTTCATGACGAAGAGGATTCTAGTGTGGTAGAAAATATATCAGTTATCAGGCCACTACAGTTAACATGTGCTAAATGTCTGCATATTTACATTACATGCGAATTGCTAATAAGACATGTCTTCTCTCATGACTTGCTCATCAACAATCCACAGTACATTTGCCAAAGATGTGGTCAGGATTCTGTAGATCTGTCAACATTGTATGCCCATACATCGTATCATAAAAGTGAAAAGAGTTTGAAGCAGCAACCATTATTTCAACCTGTGTGTGCTTTTTGTACACAGATATTTTTTACTTGGCATTCTCTAACAGAACACATGTTTGACCATATCTCAGTTGTCTCATGCCCCTTAAATGTCTGTATTTATAGCTCAGAAGTCTTTCAAAATTCGACAAGGCTCCAGATCCATCAGGACTCTTGCAGATCTTCACAACTTTCTTGTACATTTTTTTGCAAAAAAGGTAAGAATGAGAGTCTCTATTTAATGTTAGATGATTCAGGATTTAGATTAGATCACCT
>JARYHS010000347.1:0-13886 GCA_031002005.1 Vandiemenella viatica | reverse complement strand
CCTGTAAAAACAGGGCCAATTCTTGTAGCTGTTTACTGATAAAAAGTTATGAGATCTCGTTATATGTGAAGTTTACATTATACGGAATGTATTTACTTCACTTTCTGAAACCGTTCTGCTTCTCTCTGGTTTGTGGATCGTTGATGTAATAATGGAATAAAGATATCAGGTAACTTTTGTAAACTGGATAGTAAAACATCTCCAATAGATCTGATTTTTCATTTTTAAGTCGACGATGCACAACACCGAGAGAAATCATTCCATTTCCGAAAGTGAAGCTAACACAAACTATGCAGTTTAGACATGACTCAGAACAAGACCTCAGTAAACAGTGACGTGAATTAGCCATATTTTTTATAAGAATTGTTTGTGTGTTATAACATTTCTACGCAAAGATTGATTCCTATTATTCACAAACATTAACATATCGGTCAGACCACATTACACTTGGCGGTAATGATGTAAGACTGTATCTTATAGCCTCTTAGCCAAGGACTACTAGCCATCTCTCATTCAAAGTATTTTTATACGATCACCATGCATATATCAATGCGCCTTTAAGTATTTACATGATCATTGAGGTGTATGATATCAAACGACACACATAACACACACAACAGCTACACTAAACCGTACTCGAACCAGACACTCAGCAAAGGCGGTAGCATTTTAGCCCCTACGTTACCGAAGTTGTTACTCTGAATAAAGGCCGGCCCCTTTTGACGGACGTCAAAAGATGCTCCTTTGACACAGGTGTTAATGTGACTAGTGTAATGTCTACTGCGCCGCGTAGCGTCTCTACTGCGCTTGTGAGTGTCGCCTGTCCGAGTGAATGTCTCACCACTTCTCATTGCCGTCGAGTCGGTGTTGTGTTACACAACCGGTGGCCAATTTGTGTCACGCGCTTATTACACGAGATAGGGGTTATCAGCACGCGCTTATCTGGTACTATCGCAAATATTGCGAACACCTTCCACAGTGCTGTGAAGAGCCTTATTATGATTTCAGCATGCTATTATCAGTTTATCAAAGGCAAACTACTAATGCTTTTGGTATAAAAAGTTGACTTTGCTTTTAGAAAGAACTCGGTAAGTATCGACTCTCGTAAATAGATAGACAGCGATCGTATTTTTGGTAATATCACGGGTATACAATATTTCCCAGTTAGCAGAGAGGTTCATCCTTGTAAACACCAACCTTATCCAGGGTCTGGTTTGGCGCTTGTTAATTGCCATGGCATATGATAGCTTCCTTTCCATTTGAAAAGAAGTTCATTACCTTTTGCGGTTTTTCAGAGGATTATGCAAGGCACAAACACAACCTGACACTTGACAGATCACTGAACACTTTTTGTCTGGCCTTTTGAAGGAACCATACCGTCATTCACCTGGAGTGATCTAGGTAAACAATAGAAAACCTAAATCTGGATGGCCGAACAGGGATTCGAAGCCACGTCCTCCCGAATTCTAGGTCAGAGCATTACCGCTCATCCACCACGCGCAGTAACCAAGAAGTGATTAATACTGGTCAAAAATTTTATTAATCATTTTACGTACACGAGACGAAGGAAGGTGGAGCATAATTTTCACGTTCGGGCAAAAAGAAGTTTTGTTTGCTGTCATCAGTATCTCGACTGGTTTGATACAATCCTCCATTCCTTCCTATCTTGTGCTAACCTTTTAATTATTATTTTTTTAAAAAAAAGGCTTTTTTAGTAGACCGGTTATTACTGTTAATATTGTATCCTTTTTTCTAACACGCAGTAAAAATATGTCCTGCAGTTGATCGCCACTACAACCACGAAGTGCTCGTGGATCGTTGTGGGCGGAGCCCGGTTCCGCTCGCTCCACACTTGAGATAGCGGCCGGCGGTGCTCGCGCGATAACGGACGAACGCCTCCAATAAAGGTGGGCGGCAATTTCCGCCTCGACCCGTAAACACTCGAGCGCGGCGAGCAAATAAATCGCAGCCCCAATGAGCCTAAACAGCCGCCCGCGCCGCACTGTGGCCCGTTTATTTTCCATCGCGTCTCGAGGCATATACCGAAAATCGTATCAGTATAAAGAGAACCATTTGTCTTGTTTACTAACACCGTAACCTTGGAAATGCTCTGGTATCTGGAGCAGACTGCTTCTGAGGCGGTACAGCTTGATAGCAGACACTTTCAAAATCTTGATTCCTCACAGAAAATAGAGAATTACTCCAAAACAAGAGTCGAGTACTTTGTTTTAATTAAAGAATGGCATGTGGTTGCGAGGCCATAGGTAATTGCATTGTATATATATATATAATCTTCTGTATATACTACCATTTTGTCAAAACTGTTGTATCAGGCTTAACTCATGTGATTTGGTACACT
Source organism: Vandiemenella viatica (assembly GCA_031002005.1). Classification (NCBI taxonomy): domain Eukaryota; kingdom Metazoa; phylum Arthropoda; class Insecta; order Orthoptera; family Morabidae; genus Vandiemenella; species Vandiemenella viatica. Next base: position 11,527 of record JARYHS010000347.1, on the reverse strand, counting down.
GTAATGAGGATAATACAAGACCATACAATCACTTAATTAAAACCATATCTTTCCGAGGCCAGACTCGAACCGGCGATCATTAAGGGAAATCTATACTGCCGTCACATCATGTGAACTAATGTGACATCACAATATCACATTTCAACCCATATATCATATTTGAACTACATTAGTATCGCCTCACTTTAAGTCAAGTGAACTAATTTTCTTGTTTGCACTTTTGTGTATATTTCCATAGCTCAACTAGCTTTTCAGATAAGAAGAAGGATTGTAAACTATTGCTGGCTTTGTGGCTAACAAAGATGAGAAATATTTCTTAGTTCTTCGATACAAAACATCAGTTTGAAGATAGTACTACTGGGTGAATTTCACCACTTAGTGCCACAATTACGAAAAGAATTGTGACATTCTTGTATGTACGACCGGATTACATTTCTTACAGGTGCTTATTAGAAATGACATTAAGAAACAGCATACTCAGCAACCAGGACTAAGTACTCAAGAACGGCTATCACTGCATTTATTGGTTTGAAAACAACAAAATGATTGGTCTATTTTATGTTTTACAGTTACCACTTCTTTACCTTCTAAACTCCAAAATCTCGTTATCTGTATTAGAAATATTCTGACATTTGAATACCAACCGCGTAGCATCAACAGACGAAGTTTTTATTATTATTTACTTATGGCTTTACGCCTTGTCAACGTCGACGTTATTAGAGACGGAAAATGACTGGGGACAAGAAAACGGGAAGAAATTCGGAAATGGCCTTTTAAAGAAACCACCTATAAATTCTCCTGAAGAGATTTGGGGATCTCATGGAAAAACCAACTCTGGATGCCCGGACGGGGATTCGAACCGGTGTCCTCCCGAATGCGAGGCCAGAGCGTTAACCGCTCACCCATTTCGATCGGTCAGACGAAATAAAAGGAATTGTTACTATACGATAATATGATGGTACTTTTGGTATAAGCAACTCGTTAATTCTTAAAAATAAGTCAGCAAACAATTGAAGAGAACAAAATGCTATTTGACGTCACTCCAGAAAATTTGCGCTCACAGAAAATAAAAACGTGAAATCACCCGCCAGATCCGTGACGTGACGTCAGCTACGTGATGTCGTTTCAATGTGCACCGGACGCACAAGGAAACCATACTATATACATCACATGTTGCTACATGATATCACGTGACGTGATGCGACGTCTTTACAGTGCGATGCCTATTTGCTAGCACCTGTAATACCAGAGCCGGCAATTCGATTGTTATTATGATTCTTCGAACGTGTGTATGATTCAAATCGTATTTGTATTGCTTCAGCTAACAACAAGATTGTGTATACAAGATTCAGTACTTAATTAAAACCACCTTTAGCCATGGCCAGACTCGAAACGGTGCTCCTATATTTCGAACACAAACTAGGATAGCAGCCAACCAGCGTTAAAGCGCCATTGCACTTTTCTGGTGGAAGGTGGGAGGCAGGAAGGTGTGAGGGTGCAAAAGAGCACAGGTTCGAACCCCAGTTCCGGCGTACCGGCTGTTCTTTTCAGTTTTTCATTAATTACTAGGCACATATTGTGCCTCATTTAATTTAATTGCAATGGAGCGCACGCTCCGGTGGCAACTTCCCTACACACCCAATTTCCTCCTTTTCTGTACCCGCCTACTTTCGTCATCTTCGGATTTCAACCTTGAATTCTTTTAATTGCGATGGAGCGCACGCTCCGGTGGCAACTTCCCTACGCACTCATTTTCCCCTTTCCTCTACCCGTCTACTATTGTCCTCTTCGGATTTCAACCTTAAATTCTTTCAGCGTTTATGTTAAATTATTCATAATTTTTCTCGGTAACTCATTCCAGTTCCTGACACCCTTAACTACCAAAGGAAATCTTCCCACACCCATATTCCTGAAATCAAGTGCAAGTCTGTGGTCATGGTCATCTTTACCCTTCCAAAAACTAATCCTAATCCTTACACCAATATCTTTCGACTCCTAATCACCACTATACGCCTGGAACACTCCCCTCCTTCTTTCTTTCAATGAATTACATTCCAGCTCTTTTATCATTTCAGGTACTGATTGTGTTCTGAAGTAATTTCCAGAGTCAAATCTAGCAAACCCTCTCTCTATCCCCTCCAACTCCTGTATTTGAATCACAAGATGTGGGTCCCATACTACACTACCATATTCAAGCAATGGCCTGACCAAAGTTTTGTGACCCAATTCTCTTATTTCGATGTTGTATCCCCTCATCACTCTCTCCAAATAAATATCCTGTCCAGATCATCCTTTTTGATCCTATTATATAGCAGACAAAGTAAGAAATGAACGAGTTTTGGAAATGATGGGTGAGAAAAGAAGTTTGTAGAAGAAGCTTACGGAAAGAAGAGACAGGCTGGTAGGTCATATTTTGAGATATGCTGGATTGGTTAATTTGTTAGTGGAGGGAACAGTCGAGGGTAAGAACTGTAGAGGAAGACAGAGATTAGAATATATGAAACAGATAATTGAGGACGTGGGCTGTAAGGGGTATGTAGAAATGAAGAGGTTAGCACAGGATAGGATAGGATGGAGGTTTGCATCAAACCAGTCGAAAGACTGACGAAGAAAAAAAAAAAAAAAAAAAAAAAAAAAAAAAAAAAAAAAAAAAAAAAAAATAGCACTATGTCATCTGCAAATATAGTAAACCATCAGTACAATAATTATTTAAAATAACGAATACCAGTGGTCCAAATGCACTACCCTTTGGCACTCCCAGATTCACTTCTACTTCTGAATTTCCTACCCTGACTTTTGCTTTGTAACTTTTAAGAATTCTTCTATCCAGCAAATCGCTTTTTCATCCACTCCAGTAGTTTTTTCCTTATATGCCTCATAAAACATACGTTCCATAAACAGAAGTACACTTATGACGTGGAACATATGCTAAACTTTTGCAAACACATAACGACACATCATTTCGCACATTAGCACAGTAGTAATGGCAGAGCCGAAGGATGCGAGCAATAAAATCTCGACCACTAGGGAAATCTGGCCAAATAAACCACAAAAACCAGACATAAATAACAAAAAATAGCAAGAAAAGTCGGGCATGACGAATTTTGTAAGTTAGCATGATACTGCCATTCACACCTAATTAGAAAACAATATCTGCAATTGACAGCAGCAAATACACTAAATGCGCTCTAGGTAATGACGTCACGTTCAGGCACATATATCAATGACATCCAAATAAAATCATGTTCCACTGAGCCTCCCTGGTGGATTAGTTTGGGTGCGGCATTCGGAGGACCCGGATTTTATGTGCGGTTCGACTATCAATGTTTTACTTTTCAGTGGTTCTTCCAAATCAAGCGAACACCGGGACGAATCTTCATAAAAGTCATGATAAATTTCATTGCCGTTTCTGGCCCTCAGTCTTGTCACGCTTTTGCGAGGAGCTTACGTGATGACTATCTCATTTACCTGGTGTTATAGGCTAGGTAATTGCCCTTTTTTTGTATGTATGTTCAGTGAACTGCATTTATTTACGTAACTGAGTGTATGACAGATGAAAGAAAGGATCTAACCGGATAATTCTTCCAGATGATGCTGTTTGCCGTTTAATTTATTAGTTCTTTAATTAACGGGTTTTTACCGTCCGGCTGCCAGGAAATTTCACATTTCTCCAAAGAAAAATATTTAACATAAATGCTGAATTGACTAAGGAGTTTGTAACAGCCCTCAAAAATAAAATTAAATGTAATTTTATTTTATAAAGCACTTATAGTAAGCTAGAGTTTGGTTGAATATGATCTGGTATGTTTGTTTTACAATTTCCTGTAAATCAATGTATATAGACTTTATTTTATGAAAATAAATTATTTAGAGGCCATTTAATACGTTTAAGAACAGAATTGTGCAAGAGAATTGCTTAAATGCTAGTAATTCCAAGTATTAATGCAAGTTGCGATGTCTAAAGGACAATTTGCTACAGAATAATTTTTGTTTAAGTATTTCCATTTATGACCATTTTGTATTGACTATAAATGATTTGGTATTAATTATGATTGTTTTTAATATGTTTCAATTGTTTAAGTATTGTTAATGTTCGAAAAATATCTGTCGGAAGCTTTTGAAGTGTTCTAGAAATTTCGATGTTGCTTGTATAAAGCAATCAGCAGAAAAACAATAGTAGTTTAAAAAGACTCAATTTACGACGGCGAAATATTGTATTGTCTGTGGGAAAAGTGTAGTTTGCAGTCTCTTGATTGTATGAATGCATGTAAGCAGTATCGTTTTCTTTGAGAATAAAAACAAATTTTAAATTGAAATTTATCGTGGACTACTTAATTATCGTATTAATTAAACCACGAACAATCTATCAAGTTCAATCAAACAACTAGACCGCTGCTATACTTTTCATTTCACTGTGGACATCTTAAAAAAAAAAAAAAAAAAATAAAAATAATAATAATAATAATTGGATAAGCATCAAATTTTGTCCAGAGATGTTAAATCACATTACAATACAATCCCAGCGATTAAACTCACATATAACTATCAAAAACAGTTAAGAAATACTGACGATGACCTACTCTGCTCGCCCTTGACGCGAGCTTAAATAAACGGCATAGAAACATCCAGAACACAACAAAGGGTGCCGACAGACATTTCTAGAGCACTAACAATCCCACTGACAATCAAAATCATACAAAAACAATTAGAACTAGTACAGAATCACTCACAATCATTAGGAAACACTTAAATGGAAATTAAAGTTATTTGTAGGTATTTAAACTTAAAATGGACAACATAAAACACACCAAATAGCTGAAAATCGTCCTCAAAACACCGTGGCTTATATAAACATTTATAATTACTAGCATTCAGCTTATATTTCACACATTAAACTACTATTGATAGTATTACACATAATCCACTCAGTCTCTTTCCATAAGAACAGTATTCACTCACATGAAAAATATATAAGTTAATATTTAATCACTTCTATCTCTCTACACTTAATTCTTGAAATTAAAATTCTTAAAACATGCTGTGTCTGAGGGCTGTTACAGGACGAAATCTGTTACCGGCCCATTCAGGAGTACTCTTTGGTAAGATATTAGTAGACGAATTAGGAGGAGTGATTGTAAGGGAGGGCGATAAGCTGTCATACTATTTCAAGCTTAAAGGAGTTGAAATATTCAACGGAGATGAAGCTTTCATAAGCTACCGAGGGAAGTGCTGAATAGTTTCCGAAAAATGTTAAAAGAAATTATAGTTCATTTAGAGAAGAAGTAAATGGTTGGAGAAATTACAAACATAGAATATAAGATAAAAGTACAATAATAACAATAAGGAGGAGGTAAACAGGTAAGTAGGAAATTTTCACGGGGAATGCGCTTTACCACCACATGCCATTTATCGTAGCATTCTGAAGGAAACAGCAACTTTGATACATGAGAACTAAGTTTTTCTCGGGGTTGAGAATATATCTGAAGATGGCGACAGTGATTTGTGTTCGCCGAAATATCGTGTGGTTATAACACTTTCCTAACTCGACTAGTTACCCGAAAACATGCCATATATAGCTTTGCTACACACTTTGTTGTTATAAAAATAAAGTTTCAATAAAATAGATAACATATAAATGATATCATTCCAGACTGTCTAAAGGAAAAAAATTCATAACTATGACATGATTTCTGCTAAATTCCTTGTTAAGCATTTTAAAATTTAACTTTATCGCGTGAGTTGCCGTGAACGTTAAACGTTTCGATTGCAAATAGAAATCTGACAACATACCTCGTACACACGAATACACCAGAACTTGTAAAACAATCTTTATACAAGTTTCCATATTCAAAGTGCAGCGTAAGTTCTTGGTTGGGCGAACGTGATATTCGAAATATACGGTAAATGCTGGGTCGGCTTCAGAGGTTCCTCCCAGGACTCGCAATAACGCGGTTACCAACGCGTGGTAGTCGTTTCCTCTGTAGGCCTTTGAAGGAAGCGCTGCCAGCGGAGGAAAAGCAATTAAAAATTCCTACGCCAACTAGAAAGAACAAAAGAGAGCTGGACTTGCAACGGGCTTCTGATATCCCTCAAAGTAATATCGCACCATTCTTGCTGGACTCATGAATTTTTTCAGTTATAATCCTCGTGTTGAGGTCAAAATCATTTTGGTGATTCAGTTAAGTGAATTGCTGTATAGATGAATTAAGACGTAGGAAGCAAAGAATTAGAGCAGAAAACAATTAATCGAAAGAGATAGAAGTAGCAGTGATCCAGGGTAGAATATCAGATTTATTACCGTTCATTATTCTAGTGGAAGATAGTTTACTGTCAAAACTTAGGCTGTAGTTTAATTGCGATGACAATTTGCCTACACAGACATTTTTCCATTTTTTTAAATTGTTTGAATGCTCTTTTCCATCACTTTCTTTTATCCTTTTAGAACTTTAATTTGAATTTCTTCCATTGTTTCTGGTAAGTTAAGCAGCATTTCTATTGGTAATTTCTTCCTGTCCCTAACTCTCTGACGAATGAAAGAAATTTTTTTTACTCTCTTATGCCTGAAATCAAGATCTGTCCTGTGACCATGTGATGGTTATCATTTCCAGTCTTGATGTTTTACATACGAAAAGATCAAACTGACACAGGATTTCAAAATGGCAATATTTGGTTGAATTTTCCCGTCCACAATGAAGACTAATGCCATTATTTATACACATATAAAGATAAGTTTTATATATGAACTCCAGCCTACCTTTGTTCCATAATCTCATAATACTAACACCAGATCCCTGAACTCAAAAACACACTAACCATTCACTCCCATATCTCGGAAACCCTAACCAATTCCTTCTTCACTTCAGCGTCCATATTGTGGAACGATCTTTCCCTGAAATTTAGAACTGCCAAAAAATCGGCCCATTTAAAATTATTTGAGCATTACTTACGCGACAAGTAGCCGAACGACCTTTCTTCCATGCATAACTTGTTTCTAGAAAGCAATTGTACTGATTTATACTGTGTCCAACTGTTTATTCTGCCTTCCCTATGGTTTGTGTCTTGTTTCTTCAGCCTACCAGTATTTAGTTTGTACCATTTACTTCTTCAACCTTCACTAGCATTAGTTTACACCATTGAATGATTCACTAGTTAAACGTTAATATTATTAAGATTTTAGTTAGTATTTAAGCTAAATGTTAAATAATTGTTGTATACTGTTAGTTTGCGATAGGTGTAAATTATTTATTATAAACATCTGGCATGATGAAAGTGAGGGTTTCACAGCCCTAATTTTGCCAGGTTAAATGAACCTTTAAATAAATAAATTATAAAGTACAGAAGATAATTCCTCTTGTAGACATTAAGAGTAAATCTTGACGTAATTTCAACTTAGCATGACGCATTGGTCTGGTGCTGGGGAGAGATTGTAAAATCTTACTCTTACTGAAGAGAGTGAGGGAATTTAAATTAAAAAAAAAAAAAAAAAAAAAAAAAAAAAAAAAAAAAAAAAATTGCTCAAAACATTGATTGAATTTAGGGTGTATCACTTTCTCTATATTAAATTTAATAAATAATTGGTGCTAACTGGGAAAGCTAAATTTGTAAGTGAAAATCACTATAGTACACAATCAGAAACTGATATGAAAAAGGTGTTTGGAAGTCAATGGAAGTAAGGAGAAGAAGGAAAAGACAGTCGGAAGCTAATAGCTAAACGGCGATGAGAACGGATTTAAGCAATGAACTGCGCTGGTCCGAATACGTTACCCTGTGGGACTCTTCGGCACTATTGCACATGACGGTACCATATTTCTTATCCTCTCATTTTGCACTCTGTGTCTTATAAATTCCTCTAAAAAGAAGAACAAATCCTGATTTATAGAATTTTTGTAACTTATTCGTCTCTGTTTTATGGTTCACACTGTTAATTATCTTTGTGATGTCTAGAGGCACACCATTAATCTGGGTTACCTTATTTATTTGGTCTAGAATATCTTGCGAATAGCCCACTGAAATTGTCACAAATCATTCACGCATGTTCTGAGTTGCCAAACACTCTTCTTTCCCACAGTATAATTTTGGGTATCAACCGTTAAACAGAAGTGATACTCCCATAATGTCTACATCAAAATGTTACACTGTCGAGAGAACTAGAATCCAGAATTAATGACTGTAAATTGCATAGAGTTTCTCATTTATATTCGTTTATTGTAATTAAGTGGAACTGGTTGGGTCATGTTGTGATTTGTCCTGTATATTATGTTAAACTGTTTTGAATGTGTGTGATGGACTTTGGAAGAATGGTAAATAGATTGCGATACCTGGAATTTAGGAATTTAATTAAAGGGCATTGATATTTTATTTTGTGCTGGCTACCATATTTAGACTGGTTTTCGATACGCCGGAATAGTTTATTGTGTTTAAAACACAGTCAATTGCTTGTACTGTAAATTAGTTACAACTTCATTTGAGGTTATTTTCATTTACTTGTGATTATTTTTAAATAACGTTTAATGTTTGTAATCGTAACTGTTTGAGTTACTGTTCTGGAACATGGTAATCGTCGCTTTGTTGTAAATATATCCGTTGATCTAGTCCCGTAGCCGTGCGTGAGGGTATCAACACTTTTCCGCCTCTTACACTGTGAGAAAGACAAAGTGCCCATACCTCTTCTACAACTTGGTGGAGATGATATAATTAAAATCGAGTGATAAACAGCATAAAATTTGGTATGACGGCTCATAAATCTGAAAGGTGAGGATTACTGAATTCGTTGAGGGGAAGGCGAGCTTGTAGAAGGACCCGAGAAAGCGAAAGGGAGATTAAAAGAAGCGATCGATCAAAGGCTGGACGGAGAGGAGTCTGTAGATAGAGCGTTGAGCCGGAGACGGGAGGGAACACGAGAGCGATTCATTACCCTCACAAATAAGACATGGAGCAGGTGTGTTGTGCGCTGCGCGTTCAACAGCTTCCGCCTATTACATTTCGTTTAGACTATACACTCGACCAAAGACGACAGAATATACACTGATGAACCAAAACATTACGACCACCGCCCACCGCATGACTGAATCCATCTGGCGACTTTGAGGGTTCGTCATGCGGTATGGAAAGTATAGAAGCAGCTATATACAGGGAGTCATTGGGGAACCTCCATAAACTACGTGGCTTGGTCTAGGGGTGGGAGGGGTTCGGTAGAAAGCTACGTTGTACTACCGTGGAGGGAGGGGGGCAGGTTTCCAAGCAAAGGCGTTTAGCTTTTCATTTATATTATTTGTCACAGTTAAATAAGGAACAGAGCACGTGAATATTTATTTCCGACATTTAATTATTTCCGTATGTAATTTACTGTAGTCTGAAATGCTCTGTCTACTCTCGTCTCTTAATGAGCTCTTTGTAATGAGAATATTTTGATTTTTGAGTTTAACTTATTTAAATTAATTACTATGAAAATAATTCCAAGGGCGGCATTCAAAAGAGGAAAATTAAGGGAATAGAGTTCTGCCTTACATTTGAATCTTAGGATGAAGAATTTATTTAAAACCATCGAATTTTATTCTAGCATAAACTATTGAAACATATTTAAATATGAACTTTTACAAAATTGACATACATGATATTTAAGGATGGATTCTGGAGTTCTGTGCCAGAATGACTAACATTCGTTTATCAATGATTCAACAAGTTCCTCGGCTAGCTCACTGAAGTCAAATATATGTTTGGAGACGCAATTAGCAATGGTCACTGCTGTCAGGGTCGTACTGGGATTTTAAATCACTATGGCAACGAAATGTCAACACTTTTCAGTCAGAAGGGATGGTACATTATCATGTGAAGTCCTCACTGGTGCTGCAGCATCCACACATACAAATGAAGACTTTTCGCAGCAAACAGCACTGCGCGGCACCTGCCACGCTCTCCCTTCTCTTGGAACACCCGAGCATACAGGAGGTAGACTCCCCTACCCCCTCTCTACCCTGAACGAACATTCGCCAAGGTCTTACTATTGTGTGTCTCCCGCCAGCTGACAAGTCGGCACCAACCTGAAGGAGACCTATGTCACCCAAGTCTGACAAGAGAAGACTGTACAAAATGTCTTCTGGAATTAATAGAGAAAAAAGCTACGTGCCACGCGCAAGGTGGGAGGGGAGTTGAAGCAAAATCCACGTTGGGGGGGGGGGGGGAGGAGACGGTTCACAGGAGGCCAAAATAGAGTTACGTAGTTTATGGACGCTCCGTTGTAGGCACGATGCATGTAGCAAACGCAGAAAATCCACTAATTTAAGTGACTTTGACAAGGGACAGATTAGTATGGGTCGGCTTCTGGAAACGAGCATCTCTGAAACGGCGAGGCTGGTCGGCTGTTTCCGTTCTAGTGAGCATCTATGCAGAGTGGTTGAAGAACGGTGAAACCACGACTGGGCGACAAGGTGGTGGACGTCCACGCCTCATCACAGAACGTGGAGGTCGGAGGCTTGCCCGCTCTGTAAAGCGGGACAGGCGGCGATCTGTGGCAGATCTGACAGCATAATGTGCTCCAAAAAACATTTGTGCCTGCACCAGCATTGTATTCCGTTGTCAGATCTGCTACAGACAGCCACTTATCTCGCTTTACAGAGCGGACGAGCCTCCGACCCCACGTTCTGTGATGAGGCGTTGACGTCACCCAGCGGTAGTATCACAGTCCTTCAACCACTCTTCATAGGTCCTCACTACCGTAGCACGAGAACTGCCTACCAGCCTCGCCGTATCAGAGATGCTCGTTCCCAGGGCGTACCCCCAAACCGTGGCCCATACTTTAAGGAAATTGCGTGACCTGTGCGTAGACATCTGTGTGCAAGACAACTCCGGAAACAAAACAAGAACTTTTCGAAATCCATGCCACGCCGAATCGCTTCTATATTGCTCTCCAATGATGGACAACATGCTAATAAGCAGGTGGGCATAATGCTTTGGCTGATTAGTGTATTTTATTACATATTGACCAGACTCTAAATATTTATTAACGAAATGAATAAAATGTTACGGTAGACTGTAGGAAATGAGACATGACACATTTATTGTTGTTTACTTCGCTATTCTTAGGTGGTTAACTCTAGCACGTACTGTGTGATCTCTCACACCTGCTGCGAAGACCTCAGAAAACATAATCCTGAAACGAATGGCTCTTTCTTTGATGCTGCCTGGAAAAGTATTTAGTATGTAGGTTACTGTTGGTACAATGCTGTCCTATCCCCAAATCCGGGAAAACACCAGATTTTTTTCCTGGTCTTTGAAATATTTATGTCTTTTAAAAAGTTGAGCTTACAACTCACTTATAGCCCTAAATGGTTTCTAGTACGGTGTCTGAATTTATAATATTTGCCTGTGAACCACCCTAAAAGTCTTCACGGAACACAAGTAGAGAAACACTGCTGAGTGTAATTTATTCTAAACAAATGTAACAATAATTTTAAGATGTTAATGAATGAGTTAACTCCGTTGTCTACAATGGACGCCTTCGAGCATCTCAACGTGCGCTGTAGCAATG
>JARYHS010000345.1:0-29983 GCA_031002005.1 Vandiemenella viatica | reverse complement strand
TAAATTTGTAGATTTCATATTCACCTATTCCACTTCTTGTTGAGTTAAAATTTTAAATTTTTTCATATTTCTTGCGAAAAGTACTCCACAAATGATGAATTTTCTTTTTTGTTAATAGACTATCAATGTTTGTATTATTACTTCCCCGCAAACTTCTGTCAATGCACTATATCATGAGTTTTTCTTTTTTAAATTTCTGTTCGCGTACTCTTTTGGTTTCACCTTCCACAATGCAGTATGTTGCTTACATGTCGCAATGAAATCAGTTTCGAATTCTCTGCTCACGTTATTGAACTTGTCAGACACTCGGCAAGTCTTATCTGCCGCGAGTAAATTGTTAAGTGAGATATCTGTGTGTATGGTTACCGTCGCGTATGTTCGCCACGTTCAAATACGTAGCGATTGTTATTGGCTTGTGATGCGGCTCGTCGCTAGCCAATTAACACACATTTTATCGTCTGTATGGATCACAACGGAATTGCTGGCACACATATGAGTGTGTGTGTATACCTAGGTTATCTGCACTCAACCGTTATGTCTGACGGGCTTAGAAGCCACTTAATAACGAAAATTCACAGAAAGAACGGTTATCACAGAACTTTGTCCGAGATGTTTACTGATACAAAAGCTCTGAGCACAGAAGTTATAATTTGTAATCCAGCAAACCCTATTATAATATGTTTTTACCAATGACTTAGTTTCATCATTTCCAAAAACAGCAGTAGTGCCAACAATGTTACTTACATTGCCGATATCACTCGCTTCCAGCAAAAGGTCTTTTCAAAGTTAAAATTATATTTAAAAAAAAATTTAAGATTAACAATGCACCAGTAAAGACTAAGTAATGTATCTACAGTATCAATTGAACATTAAAACGAAGACAGCTTGGCCACAAGAATATTGATAGCTAATTTCGCAAACATAAAGGCAAAGACAGTTCCTTTTGCTAGCCGACGACGCTATTTGTATTTCTCCCGCCAGCTGACAGAGTGCTCTGTCTGCGAAGCACGAAGCTCCTTGAGGTTCTCCTACTATCCGACAGGTGGCACAGCCTGCGTGGCTCTATGGAGTAACTACACTCTACACAGTATTAAGTTAACGCTAAAGTGTACTTAAGCATAGCTATTATTACGCAAGAGGTTGAATACACATAAACAGAAAACGCGGTTGCGCGACACAGATAACAAATACAAGGACATATACAGCCAGGGGGCCGGAGTTTCGTGTTAGGCCCGGGTGGGTAGTCAGGCACGAAAAGAGGGGGGGGGGGTAGTTCCCTGAAAAATCTTACTTAAAATAATAATAGTGATAACTATGGAATCAAATTCTTAAGGGAAATTTATAGGAGAAAAACTAGAAAATGAATTTAAAAATTCATCATATAATTTATTCATTAATATATTTATTAATTATATTTTAGCTATGTACGAAACATTGTTATTTTTTAAAATTTACTATTAATCAGTACAATGCTAATTCTCGCATTCGAGAGGACGCGGGTTCGAATCCCCGTCCGGGCATCCAGATTTAAATTTTTCATGGGTTTCCCCAAATCACTCCAGGCGAATGCCGGGATGCTTCCTTAAAAAAAAAGGCCATGGCCGTATTCCTTCCCGTTTCTTGTCCCCAGCCCCATCCCGCCTCTAATGACCTTAGCCGTCGACGAGGTGTAAGGCCCTAAGTAAAAACAAAATGTAATGCGCTTTGCTTCTTTGGAAATGAAACGATTCAATAATTTTTCCAAATCAAGTTCTTCAGTAAGGTTGCTACATATATGTAAAATAGCAATGTTATTTAATAGATCTTGCAACATTGTCGATCTTATGTAACTCTTGAGTCGGCGTAAGGCCGAAAAACTTCGTTCATTTGAACAGGACGACCCAAGAATTGTGATGAGTAGTCGACGAAGCGTACAAACTCTGGTATGAGTCCTCTAGTCCATTTGTACTTCTGTAAAAAATCTACAACCACTCTTAAATTTTTTGCCTCCTCATCTTGCCTTTTCAAAAGTTGTAAAAACATGTCTCTATCACTGAGCAATCTTTCTTGGTCAAAATCATGATTGTAGAAATTTATAATTTTTGCTACATTTGTGGGCTGTCCCAAAGCGAATCGTTCTAACGATTTGAAGAAGTGGGTGGAAACGTTGTCGAATCGACTCTTTAACTGATCATAAAAATAAGATTTGCGGAGAAAATCTTGAGGTGTTTCGAATCGGAGATTTTCACTCTTACCTTGATCGAAATTTTGCGTTGATGTGGGATTTGAGGTTCGCTGGTTTCAAAGTTAGTACCTGACTGCACACTTTCCCGCAAAATTTCTTCGAATTTTGACTCTCGAGCACAGTACAAAACATCAGTGATTGCTTCTATCTTCGCATACGATTCAATAACAGATAGATTAGATTTCTGTAGATCTGCATTCAAAATTTCAAAAATTTCTATCATCATTGTTAAATATAAAACACACGCAAATGATTCCATGTCGGAGTAAAATCCAGAAGCCTTAGCAGCGACAGCGTTGTCTACTTCTCTGGTTACAGAATGTTCGTACAAAAATTGAAGAATAAATATGTTTATACATACAAAACCAAAAAAATTGATTTAAACTTATAATTTTTTATAAATACCTTGTCGGACAATAGGCTGCAAGAGAAGGCAAATCATCATTAGTTTCTTTTTGTATTCCAATTTGTAGTTCTTAAACTGTCCAAGCCGTTTCGGCGAGTCTCGCACGACGTTTATCAAATCTTTTACTGTTCCAATAAATTTTCTCGCTATTATAATTCTCTCAATTCCATCTTGTACTACAAGATTGAGGTTATGAGCATTACAGTGCACAAATAATGCTCGAGGCTCTTCTTTGCGTATTCGTGACTGTAATCCCGTTATTTTTCCAGAAACGTTAGAATCCCCATCGTAGCGCTGACCCCTGAGTTTTGAGAGTTCTCACTTGTGCTTGGCGAAAATGTTAGTGACCAAAACAAATAAGGCTTATTAAGTTGAGGCCATGGATTGTCTTTCGCCCAGTTTTTAAAAATAAATGGTACTGGAGAACTACTCGAAGTAGTTTCTAGGGAAAAATGAATTCATACGAGGGGCAGTCAAAAACTTCCCGGAATTTCATTGTAACTCTTATTAACAAGAGATAAGTACACATTTAACTAATCTCATTTAAAGAAGGCTCCTTCCGAACACACACACTTGCTCCCCCACTCCTGGAAACAACGATGCTGGAAACAACGATGAAAATCCTGTTTTGGTATCTTCCAAAGTTCAGCTGTCGCTTTGGTTTAGATGTCTTCTACGTTGGCAAAACGGTTACCTTTGAGGTCCATTTTCATCTTGGGAAAGAGCCAGAAATCCGATGGCATTAAATTCGGTGAGTAGGGAGGCTGGTAGAGGACTGGAATGTTCTTTTCTGCAAGCCATGTCTGCACAACAATCGATGTGTGGGAGGGAACATTGTCGTGATGGAGTAACCAATCCTCCTTTCCATTTGCCCGGACGCCATCGGATTCTAGTGTTAGGTCAAGTGACAAATATATTAGCGGAAAATGGATAACTCGAAAAAAAAATCGTAAATCAGGAAAAACGAAAGTAACACTGCTACGTTTGTTTATTAGTCCATGCGCATTATTACAATTTCAAGAATTAATTCAGGCAAAGATATTTTTCCTAAATAATTGGTAAAAAAAAACTATTCTAAATTCATTTAAAAAATAAACCCAACAGTTTTTATCCAACTTCTATATTTAAATGTGGAAACAGTACAGAGTTAAAAAAAACACATTCGTTCACAGCAATAAAATCCTCATGTTGGTGTCCTTTTAAATAAACTTTCGCAATTTGTCCTACAATTCATAATAGGTTTTATTGGCCAGTCAGGTTTAGTGACGTCACTGACGTGTATCTCCCCTCACTAAACATTTAACGGAGAAATCTGTGCAGTTTTGATACCATTCCTCTGAGAGCAGCAGGATCACCTCATCTTCACGCAACTCTCTTAAAACCAAAAACTGCAATGCTCAGTCACTCATTTTTCACAAACTACGCTCTACTATAGCCAAAATGTTTAAATCCGCCATAAAAAAATAATAAAGAGTGGCAAGAGAAAACATTCAGCAAATAACCTGATGACACATATTTGGATCGCGGACGTGATGTTTATATGTACAACTTGGTTGCTAATTAAGTTCACTAGTTGGCAATCAAGTTGGTAGTCTGTGGGCCCCTTAGGCATATGTTTTATTATATTATAGTAGCGTGTCTCAAAATGAAACCAAAAACTAAGTCCTATTCAGATATTTGTGTACAAAAACTGAATCTGTGGCAAAATGTACACTAGGTAAAAAATAATGTTCTCTGAAAGAACGTACCACCATTGCTTTAAAAAGCAATTTGAAATCCATCCATCCAGAAGAATTTAAAATGTCTGAAAAATTAAATATAGATCTTAAATTACATGAAAAAAAAATTACCAATATCACTCTAGTCAAGTAGTAAAAGCAAAAAGAACTGCCATTAAAAGTAGATCCTCTTAAGTGATGGCAAATGAACGATCACAAAGATTCTATGTTGTTTCCATTAGTCCCCAGGTTTTTGTCAGCCCCGCCTAGCAGTGTCTAGCGAAAAATTGTTCAGTGAAAGGTTTAATTTGTGTGTATGGATGGGCGGGGGGGAAGGGAGGGGGAAAAGGTAAAAATTAAAAATGAGAAAAGGCTGCTAAGCGTTTGTTTTTAAAAAATAACTTGCCACTTTAAGCATTCGAATATTAAGTATAGTAATTAGAAAACTACTACTTCAAAGTCAGTTACTGTTTGATTTCATTATTAAAATAAACATTATTCCACTTGTCATTTTTATTAAGTAGAAGTAACTAGACACTAAATCATATTTTCATACAACTTAGGCTTCTGTTTCCGCTTCCATAATGTCGCTTCCGTTACTTCGCTAGTACATACACGTGAATATTTATTACATGCGCACGTATTTATGTATAAAGTGAAGAACAAGAATAAGAATTTTACTTTTACTTCCTTTCACGTTTTTGACTGTCAGCTTACTGAACAAGGCCATCTTTTAAGTATAAGGTAAGCAAATAATTATCCTGCAACACAGTTACTTTTAATAAATTGTTTATTTATTAATTTATGGCGTGACGCGTTTCAAGATCTGAATCTCATTTTCAAACGCCGTTTTTATTTTATTTTTGCATTCTTGATGTGACGAGTGCTCGTGTAAGTTTCTGCTGGATGATAGCAGGTTTTATTTTGTGTTTCCTGAAAATGATATTGCGGAGTGCATACACAGTTTTTGCAAATAAGATGAAGTGGAATATTATTATTGAAATGAAACTTACATTTTGTGGAGACTTCTTCAAAAACACGAAACACAGAAAGTCACACGTGCACTTTGTCACTATGTTTACATACAGATAAAGCAAAGATGCTTCAGTATATCTTAAATTTAACAAACCAAAACAAAGATACTTCGCTACAATGATGTACATGACTAAAGATAAAAGTTTTTATTACAGAGGTTGTACTATGATTTTATAATAACTTTCGATATTCACTAAAAAATATATTACATTTACGATGGTACTTAGCAGATAATGGCACGTTATAATATGTTATCAAAACATTTGAAGAAGTTCACAGAATCACTTTCTAATCTTTCATTTAGTATAGTGTCTTTAAATAAATTGTGGTGTGTATAGATTTCTAATTCTTCCATCAAGTCCATTTGGTGGCTTTTATTTAGGTGGTGGAGTACCTTCAAATCTGTATCAATTTCATTGAAAGGGTGGCCGGTATTGTGTATGTGAGTTGCTATAGCTGATTTTGAGTGTTGACCTTTTTTGAATGCATTAATGTGTTCTAGGTATCTTGTTTTGAAATTCCTTCCAGTTTGTCCTATGTAGAAATTCGAACATTGTCTGCATGTTATTTTATAAATGCCTGATTCTAGGAATGGGTCTGCATTATTGTTGATATTATGTATTAATTTTTGTTGTATTTTGTTTTTTGTTCTGAAACCTATGTGTATTTTGTGTAATCTGAGAACATTTGCAATTTTTTGGGAAATTGTGCCTACATAAGGGATGCTAGAAATGAATTTATTTGCTGACTGTTTATCCTCTTTTTTGAGTTTCTTTTTCTTATTTATTTTACTTTCAATTCTGTCAATGGTTTGGGTGGGATACTTATTTGCTAAGGCTATCTGTTTTATTATGTCTAGCTCATGATTATAGTGTTCTTTGCTTAAGGGAATATTATTGGCTCTGTGTACCATTGACCAGTAAGCTGCTTGTTTATGTGTGTTAGGGTGGCATGATGTTGAGGGTATAGTGTAGTCAGTCATTGTGTTTTTTCCTATATATTGAGAAGATGTGTTTATTGTTGATATTTGAGATGCATATGTCAAGGAAATTAATGCTTTTTTCTTTTTCAAATTCAGCTGTATATTTGATTTTGGGGTGTGTGCTGTTAAAAATATTAAGAATGTCTTGTATATCATTTGAGTTACCTTGAATGAGCATGAGTGTATCATCCACATAACGTTTATAATATAGGATCTTTTTGATGCATGGGTCAGGGTTGTTTAATATTTTCTGTTCAATATAGTTAATATATATGTCAGCAATTGTGCCAGAAATACTGGAGCCCATTGCAAGCCCATCAGGTTGTTGGAAAATGTTGTCATTAAAGGTGAAATAATTATAATTTAGTACTAATTGGAGTAAATCAATGAATTCTACTATTTCTGCTTGGGAGCATTTATGGTGAATTATTAAGTTGTTTTTAATTACTTCTAAGGCTTCTTGTATGGGGACATTAGTGTAGAGGTTAGTTATGTCAAAGGAAACAAACTAGGCTCCTACTGGGATAATTATGTCCTTTAGTGTATTTGTTAGTTCAGAGCTGTTCTTAATGGAGTACACAGTTTCATAAGTGAAAAGTTTTTTCAATATTTCGTCTAGTTTTTTGGTCAGTCTGTATGCAGGGCTATTCATTGAGTTGACTATTGGTCTGATTGGAATTCCTTCTTTATGTATTTTTGGCTGTGAGCGCAGGCGTGGGGCTTTGGGATTCATGCAGAGAAGAAATTTCTTTTCAATGTCCGTTAATAGGAAATTGGTTCTTTTTATCTGTTCTTTAATTTTGTTTTGAAATTGTTTTGTGGGATCTTTCTGTATCTGTTTTATGTTGTTTTCATTGAAGAATTTGAGTGTTTTTTCTATGTATTCATTTTCTTTCATAATTACAATAGTATTACCTTTATCTGCCTTAGTTATTAATGCTTTATTATATTTGAGTTTTTTATTTATACTGAGCACTGTATGTCTGTCTTTGTGTGTGTTCTTGGGGCTGTGTTGTTCTTTCTCCATCTCTTTTCCAATTAACTTGTTAATTTTATGTCCTATGGCAATTTTGGTATTGTTATCTACTTTGGCTACATCTACAGCATTTTTTGTGGTGACTATTAGTTCTTTAAGTGTGTTGGTGTTGAGGTTTTGCTTGATGTTGTATTTCAACCCCATGTTCAGTAGTGCAAATTCATTATCATTGAACGTTATATCAGTGGTGTTTATAACTCTGTTATAGAAAGTGTATGGGGGTTTGGTATGCTTGTTAGTGGTTATAAGTGGCAGTTGTTTAGATTTAAGTGAGTACAGTTTTTTGTTGTGTGTGTTACATATTTTCAGGTACTCCTTACAAATAATGTCATCGATGTGGTACCAGATGAGATCCCAGGTGGTGGCTTGCATGTTGTTAGCTAATTCTAGATGTAACTTCAGCAGCTGTTTGTTTAAGGTTCCAGTGGATCATTCGTCTAAGGGCGATGCAAATTTATCCTCCACTTTCTGCTGTCTTCTAGCATTATCTACACTCAATTCGTTTCTCCTGTTCAGCTTCACTACGAATTTATCTATTTGATTTTTTTCATTGATTTTTTTTTTTTTTTTTTTTTTTTTTTTTTTTTTTTTTTTTTTTTTTTTTTTTTTAGAATTAGCCGAAACGCCTTAGAAATACACTAATGCAGCTTTCACACACGACTGCTTTGGACGTACGCTATTTTCTTGCGTTCACTCACAAGATTGTTTGCTCAGTAGGCGACATCTGGGGTGGCGGTCTCTATTGAAACATCAAAGGGATTTAGCGCGTCGCTAATGGTGCTGTGGGCACACAGGCTATTATACACGCATTTTGAAGAATGAAACTAACATGCTTAGCTGCTCTGCTCTCTATTTCTTCCTTTCGCCTATAAACTCTCAAATTCCGGGTGGGTGAAATACCCACCCGGAATTACTCGGGTGGGTACTGCTACCCACCATACCCACGTTATCCGCCGGCCCTGTTAAATACAGCACGTGGCTAGCAGCCAGAGACAATTAATAGATACTGTTCACGTCCGTTATAATCTTTGGCGAAGTAAACTCCAGCCGCGACGCTAGCGCTCCAAGGGTTCGTCCTCTCAAACACACTGTGTCGTCACCAAAACGCGGCAATTTTGAAATACTTATGACGCTGCTCCCTACCACACCGCTTTTGGCGTTTTATATATTGCTATGTATGCTTTCTATTACATTTTATTTTACTTTTATCTACTTTTAATTATTATTATTATTATTATTTTTTACTTATTATTTTAGTATTTGCTTAGTTTCTCATACCAAACAGCAGGGATATTGAAAAAATAATGGAGGGAAATTGAAATAACAAAAAGAAATAATTTGTTTTGAATTTTTATTACCTCATTTTAAAATGAAACAAATGACAATCGCAATAATAACATAAATAAAAACAGAATTATACAGCATGTTTAGATACGATACATTATATATATATATATATAGTAATTACATTTTAGATATGATTTACAACATCCATGAAGAATTGTAGGTTTAATTCTAGATGGGGATACCGCTGCCTCGCGAATGTTACCGTGGCGTCATCGTGACGTCGCTTTCACGTACAGTCGTAAAAACATATATTGTGACCGAGCGTAGCGAGGTCACAATTATTTAAAGCTGTACAATACCAACATAAACTGATATCCCGAAGGTAGATCAGATGCAGGCGGCCGCTGGTAAGCGGCCGCAGATGTCCGATAACACAACCAATATTGCTAATCTTCGCGGGTTCACTGCCGGATGATGATGAAATGCGAGCTTCACCGGAAACATTGAACATCTGATTGAGTTATCGGACATCTGCGACCGCTTACCAGCGGCCGCCTGCATCTGATCCACCTTCTGGATATAAGTTAATGTTGATATTGTACAGCTTTATATTATTGTGACCTCGCTACGCTCGGTCACAATATATGTTTTTACGACTGTACGTGAACGCGACGTCACGATGACGTCACGGTAACAGTCGCGAGGCAGCGGTATCCCCATCTAGAATTAAACCGAATTGTACAGGGTATTTAGAGATGACCTCTACTTGACCTACTCCCTCTGGCAACTCCAGCTGCTCATTAGTATATCTGGCGTCCTTCCTTGGAATAAAATCTAAAAAAAAAATGCATCAAAACTGTACTGGAAATATTTCCTTTATTAGAACCATTAAATAAATAATAAACTGAAATGTGTACTTAACAAATACACTGACATAGCAAATATCTTATATGCCATAAATTAATGACATTTTTACGATTAAAAAGCCTCACTAGTTAGAGTAATATTGCATTTTTTTTAAAAAAAAGGCCATGTTCCTTTCAGTATAAGACTGAACATTACAGTTTAGTAACAAATGATACAAACTATCCATGGCATCATATGTAAGATTAAACATGACAGTTAAAAGTCGTATCTCAACAAAAGTGCCGAGTTCCTGTTTATATGCGAAAGTGGGTCTGTACATAAATTGTTATTGGGACATGTGCATCATCACTATTAAATTAGAAATACGTGTCATCAAAACTCTATAGTTTCTGTATAAACTAACATAGCAACCAAATCGGCCCAGAAGATAGAAAGTGTTATAAAAATAATAAGTTATGTACAATATAATGAATAGGGGAGTGGGGGCGGGGTGCAGTTCATGCTCTACTGGCTGTTTCTATGGCATTTTACAGAGTTAGTCATGGTTGCGAATCAGGTCATGACAATTGTCTTAATCCCAGATGTATCTTGCTGGCAGAGTAATTCTTAAAACGCAATATCAATGGAGATGAAGGAACAGATGGGTAGTGGATTGGACTCATTACTGTTCATTATTCTAACGAATGATTCTGTTGTTGATATACATAGAACATCTTGCGAGCAATTACCAAAATAATATGATATTTCGTATGGAGGATAAGCATGGAATGAAGATAAATGCCAAATACTTCTGACAGTTTCTTGACATTTATATTC
Source organism: Vandiemenella viatica (assembly GCA_031002005.1). Classification (NCBI taxonomy): domain Eukaryota; kingdom Metazoa; phylum Arthropoda; class Insecta; order Orthoptera; family Morabidae; genus Vandiemenella; species Vandiemenella viatica. Next base: position 19,612 of record JARYHS010000345.1, on the reverse strand, counting down.
AGATCTCTTTGAGATGTGGAAATGACATGATTTACAGCAAAATCATAACATATGAAAACAGATATATACACCACAAAATACAAAATATTGGTAGAACCATCAAGAGGAATCCTTCCATGCAGTTGTTAAAAAATAATTCTTTAAATTATCCTCTAAAATTTATTCTTATCCGCTGACAGACATTCAAAATGTGTTGAGAACTGGTAAAATATATGTATCCTTCAATATATGACCTCCTTTTTTGACCAATTGACAGACTTATAATCCTTTTGAATATCTTTTTCATGTCTAGGGATACAATTGTGCAGTTTACCAACTGTTTTGAATACAGTATAAGTAGCGGCTTACAATGACATTATGGGCATATATTTGGACACCAATCTTATAACCCCTTCTTGAATAACTCTCTGCAGGGTTCTTCTGCACACACAAATTATGTTATGAATCGCAATTTCAATTAACAAACGAATGAGAAACACATATATTCACAAAGTGAAAAAAGAAATATTCAACAGATGCGGAAAAATATTTCGTAAATACTCGAGAATAGTATTCCTTCAGTACTGAAAATTGATAATGCATTTCCTCTGACCAATAGTTACCAAGTTGGAAGAGAAATACTCGTTATTTTAAGCCCCAAAACAATAATAAACTTCGATAATGGTAAAGAATTACACCATTATCGCCTTTGACGTTGGCAATTTTATATCCGACATTGTATTTCGATCACATCGGTATCGCATTCTCGAGTAAATTGAAGATTCGCTAAACGAAGGAAATACACAAACATACTACTTCATTTACCTTTCGATGGGATGGCGTACGGCATCAAATGATTGCTTTTAGGGTTCATATAACAAATCTTTTCGAAGTGTAGGGGACAAAGAAACTTCTTGCTCACATCCCCAGCAATTATCCGTAACTTCTTCCACATGTCAGAAACTTCTTGTTTTTTCAAAGAAAGATCTGTGAAAAATACTCCTTCAGCTGTGCACCGGGGATTATTGGAAGAAAGACCACATGCTTGATAGCACACCATTCTAAAAAAAATATATATAAATATATTTTATTCAAGGACTGATGAAGAAACTAATGTTTAATAATAGGAATAATAAATTTCTCATACAAGTTATACTTACTTGTAACCAGTGTAATAACGGCGAAGAAATTCTTCCACTTACGGAACAACTTGCAATCAAAAGCAATACGAGTAGAAACGAGAAAAAACGGAGAAAAAACGAAATGACCGTTTGACATGCAACAATAAAAACAATGTATCAATGAACGACAATATATGGCAGAGATATATAGCCAAAAATCAGAGTTAACAATAACGGAAAGATCGTACTACCACCTGTCGGTGGAAAGTATAACTTCTTGGCGTTCTATTGCCGACGCTAGCGCTCCAAGAGTTAGTCCTCCGAGCTACTAGCTCGCTGAAACTTACTGGTCCAACTCTCCCATTTGATATGTGCAACACCTGCTAGTCGTCGAAATATCGTGTTTTCAAAACACTTTCCGGCGGTACACCCGTGAAGACTTCATTTCAGGGTCAAATCGTATTGAAAGGTTACCAGAGTTAGTAGGAGATGACCATCATATAGATGCAAGGAAAGAAAGAAAGGAAGAAGGTGAAGAATATGGTTCCGCTACTAGTTAGTAGCCATCATGATCAATTAGGAACCGGCCATCAGGTCACAAGTTTTCTCAAACATATTGCAACACTGTACCAGGATATAGAGGATACAGGTTCACTTAGGACGGCAGAGTAGTGATAGTGGGAGATGCAGGAAATATGAGTTACACAGTACATTGAACTCATGTGGGTACTAAGTCACCATGACCTGCCACAGGTGAGCCTCATTGTGAGGTGTGTAAGGGTGAAAACATGCCGAGCAGGTCGCCGTGCAGGTGGCGGTGGCGCGCTGTAGGTCGATGTCGCGGTAGCTGGGTAAAAACATGCCGCGCTGGAGGGTAAGCTAGATGTCGAGGTACTGCTGCTAGTGTTAACCAGTGTTTTTAAAATCCTTGTAGGTGCCACACGTTGTAAATCGTTAATATTTTGTGTTTAATGGGTGTATCATTTACTTTATTTGATCTCCAATTATTTGTGGAAGCAATAACGATAGGGCTGATGATGGTCTGTCAGTAGCCACAAAGTGGTGGCTACTTTCTACGGCTGGTATCGGAAAGTTCAGTTAACAGCAAATAAATGAACGTAGACAAACGCTTGGTGAATTTCACCATTTAAATCAGGAACTGAAAAATCATGCAGACTAATTCCATGCCCACCTACGAAACACACCACAAACTTAACGGTAAAATCCTGGACAAACTGAAGTCAAATGTCTATAACAGTTACCACAACAATCCAATACATGCTGAGTGAAAACTCGTCGTGACTATAAATTAATGGTAATAATTGTAAATAAAGTAATGTACCGTTTAACAAAACATTTTCGAGTCAAATCTAAAATTTATCAATCCAAAATCAGAATTTCTATTTAAAAATCAGAATTTTCCATTTCAAATTCAGTCAACAGTTTATTTTAAACAATAATTATCATGATTATTTTTTTTTTTACTTTCTTTAAATTTATAATGATTGTTTGACTGAATTGTCTGATGTTCCATATTCGTTGGTATATGATGGGTAATAATTTCTGAATAGTCAATCAAGTCATCAACAATAGATAATTATTTCAATTAGGGCAAATGTAGGTGGGAGCAGGAAAGGAGAAAAGCTGGGTGCGTAGGAAAATTGTCACCGGAGCGTGCGCTCTATTGCAATTTAATTAAATATTATTATTATTATAAAATTTGTTGTAATTTATCGGCCGCTGACTTGCTTGAAACATTCATTTTTCCGTAGTTGTACAATTTATAAAAATCTGTACTTATTGTTTCATCAGTAATTTATGTAAAACAGAATGTAGCATTGTCAGTGTTAGTACTTTGTTAATTTATATCTGCAGTTGTGTAAAACTAAATGAGATCCATTAAATAAAATAATATTTAGAACAAGACAAAATTAAAGAACACCACTCTGTATAATACGAAAGCCGAACTGCGTAATCTATTGTAGAAGCTGGATCGCGTGGCCTTTGACGCAGCTCAACCAATCAGAGCTAAGCAGACCTCCAGCGGCGTGCTAGGCGGCGAGGTGAAAACAAAATAGTTTGTTCTTTCATCGACATCGAGCCGAGTGGCGAGCAGCGACGGCGACCGCGACCGCCTCGGCGTGCGCTGGCTTATTACTAACAATGCTTTTGTTTCACGTGGATGAACCATCTACCGCCACCGCGGCCGCGACCTTCAGCGCGAGCTGTTCGGCATGTTTTCACCCTAAGCGTGTAAACAAAGATGCTACTTGGATCGAAGGGTCTGTCTTGTGGGTTATGCCTGTTGTAACCATTGGTAGAATGGGTTTTTATTAGACATGGCATATAAATAAATAGAAGGGGCAAAGGAGTATTTTCTGAGTTGTTAGCGCATGCCATAAGAGTGATGACTGGTTCAGGATTGTGCCTTTGTTAGGTTAGAGATTTTGTAGATCCATAATGGGAAAAATAATAAAGAAATGCATAACACTACTGAAAGAATATGTAATGGGCGCAGAACTGGGAAGGAGAAGGTTGAAGTTAAAAATATTAAAAAGCCTGCAATAAGACTAGTACTAGTGAACTAGTAGAATGCATAATGAACCAAGTAATAAAATATGCAAACTTAATAGAATTACATCAACTACAACATGGATAGGATGTAATGATTGTGAGTAGTGATGCAAAGGAAAGGATAACCACGGGCACTCGACTCTCAACTGTCGCTAGATGTCTTGCATAAGGGACTGGGAGCATGTGCAGTGTCAGGGATTATAATGAATTACAGTGGGAAGTGATGAATAGTTTATTAAAAGGCCGAAGGGTTTTAAATTCGTAATTGGCAGAAGTAGAGGTGTGGAGGAATTTAACCCTCAAAGTTTATAAGACAGTATTCATGATAATAACAATATAATAAAAATAATTGGATGGTGTATTGTAATTACCACTGGAGCAAGCTGTCCCTCGCAAAATAAATTCAGTTAGTCTCAACTGAACTCAAATAATTAAAAATAAAATCGAATGTACAAATTCAGGTAACATTAAAATTGCCACTGGGAGTTAAGGTTCATCGCAATTAAAAGTAACTTTTTGTAAATGTTTTTCTAATTAGTATGAGAAGATTGAAAAATAAGGAAACTGAGTACACGTATTTGGATGTAGCGTGGATCTTGGATTTTCACAAATCTGCACATTTACTGACGATTCATTGCCGTGGATTGGTTAAAAAATGAATTGTTGGCGTATCCATAAATTTTATATGCGTCGACTAAATTAGGGAAAGGCTGGCGAACATTTAGATTTCAGACAGCAAAGATTTTAGTTTTTGAGTAGCAGAAATTGAGAGTGGAATTATTAATCTGCGACATTAAGTATCTCTGTAGCTGAACCTATCAGCTGTTCTCGTGGACGTTGTTATTTTGCTGTGTAGTTATATTGGGTTTTGCTGTCTTTAGACTACAGAAGGAGGTGATATGGAGTCTATAAATGCTGTGTATATAATGGAAGAGGTAGGTTTACAACTTAAAGCTGCTTACGGAGTCTAACAGCACAGCTTAACAGCGGGACACACCTTCACTCGCTTGATGTCCGTTTGGTTTGTAAAGGATTGCTAATTAGCACATTTTTCTCATTAAACTGTATCAGTGGACCACATGATGTTCACGATACCTTTAAATAAATTGTGTTTTATCGTGGGAAATAAGTATGGAGCAAATGCATTTATAATAACTAAACGATGTTTGTTAGTGTTTTAACTGTAATAAATCGCCGGACGAAACCGAAAAAAAAAGTCCTTTTTGCAGCAATTACTGCGCAAATGCATTTCTTATATGAAAATTATCACAGGCACGGGAATGATAACTGAAATACTATTTACTATGTTTGTATTCTACAGTGACTGCTATCAGTGTTTTCGTCTGTGTTTATTGATTATCTGAATATGTTACAAAGCTCTTGAGGAAAACCTATTTCTAGTTGTGTGAAAATTGATTTCTTGAGTATCTTGCTTTCCATTTTCAGTTAAATATGGGTTCTTAAAGTGTATTTTATATTTACTAGTTAAGGAATGTGATTGATACATTTTAGTGTTTAACAGATAGAAAATAGGAAAATATTCAACTTTCAGTCTAAGCTACACATATATTTTAGTATCAACATGCTGCTAACAGAATTTTCCTGCACAAGTCTACTGATAAATTATTCACATGTGTTGCATTAGGTAGGGGTGTGTTTTTCTGTGAAGTGTTGTGCATATGTTTCAAAGCACTGACATATATTTTTCTCCAGATAACATAGTTGTGGTGGTCCTGTAAAATTCCTGCTTAATTGCTAGTAATGACTGAAGATGATAAAGTGAACAATATTACTCAAATATTTCTGTTAAAATGTTTACAAGTATATAACACAGAATTTCTTTTCTGTTATGTGGGTGAATTGTGACAAATAATGTGCTATTGCTTAGTGCAATAATCTTAGACCAAGGTGTGAGATTTATTGATAGATTCTGTTTCATGATGAGAACTTTTTGTTTCACCTCTTGCAGCCTCAGTGGTGGTTTACATTAAGTTGTGTCAGCTCGGTTACTGTCGTTGTTGGTGCTTTGAGACATGAGTATATCTTTGTAATTTACAGCTGGTAGAAATACACAGTTCAGAGGTCAAACTAACTATTCTTACCAGTCTTCTGAATGGTTCATAGATAATAGTAATTCAACTCTCTTTTTTTTTGTATAAATCACTGATTTTTCTCCATACAATTCTGTGTACTGTTTAACAGAATATTTTGTTTGTATAGGCATTATGCATCACAGTGATTTTATGGCATGCCCTGTTGTCGAATTACTGAGTTTGTATTATAACATATCACTATGAACTTGTGAATATTATTTCAATTTGACCTGGTGGGGATATCACTATTTACACTAAAGATGGAGTTTACTCTTGATTGGCCATTGACTGTCAAAGATAGAGCTCCATACTTACTTTCATGGAATTGGTACAAAAATGGAGTTTTAGTATCATCTATATGATTTTATTATTGTTTTTCCAGGTCTATTGGAATTTGCAATTCCGTTACATCATCATGATGTCATAATATTGCTATAGTCAAACACAAGATGTATTATTTTCAAACAGTAATTCCATTGTAAAACAGTCTGGACCATCAGAATTCTTCTAGGAAATGGCGTCATCGTACAGCAGTAGTCAAATGCAAGACACAACTAGAAATACTTTTTGAGTACATTTAACAGTTTCCTGCTGGTCCAGGCTGTATTGCAACCTGATTTCTGTTTGATAACAATGGTCCAGGCTGTATTACAATGGAATTACTGTTTGAAAATAATACATCTTGCGTTTGACTACAGCAGTATTATGATGTCATTAGTGAATGTTGTTGTAGCAGAATTGTGATCTGAAAAGACCCGTTTTTCCTCCCGAGTAGAGATTTCTCTTCAGATTTCAAGTGACAGGAATGTTCACATGTCTTGGAGCCATTCCATTGAGCCAGCAATGTTCCCTACTGCCTAGTAAAATCCTTGTCAATCAACCTGTGCAATTTTCTATAAAAGACAAAATATCATTGTCTGCCTTTAGCCTCACATTATTTCTAATTTCATATTTTTAGTAACATTCATCTACAATGTATTTCCAGAAGGACTGAAGTTACTTGCTCTTTTTTGAAACCATTTGTTTAATTTATTCATATTAATGTTAATATTTTACCAATAACTTATTCCCATTACCTGAAGTTAACTTGTAATATTGTCAGGTACACAGACAAAGAGTTTTTTTATGGCTTTATGCCTCATTGACATTAGAGGTAGGATGGGACTGGGGACAAGGATCAGGAAGGAACTCGGCCATGGCCTTTTTGAAGGAAGCATCCCGGCATTCACCTAGAGTGGTTTGGGGAAACCACAGAAAACCCAAATCTGGATGCCCGGACTTGGATTCGAACCGGTGTCCTGAAGATGAAATGAGGACTGTTTCTGTATTGCATAGTTAGTTCTATATGCCAGCTCAGTCACCTCTATTGTCTAAAATCTTGTGTTATTCTCACTGTAAATATCTGTATAGCACAGTGAGCACATCACCAATATCATGTTCAAATGATTTCTGTTAAAACTCGTGTGGGTTTGCAATGTGACTGGTAATAGCTTCACAGATGACAAGCACTCTGCCTGAACTCTGTCAGTAGGAACATACTTACATACATACTGTTTGTAGCACACACCTGCTTGGTCTCAGTATTCAATAATATTCTCCATGTTTTGAACCTTATTCTACTTTTGCTTTCAGTATTTGTAATTAAAAAAACTTATTGTTATATACAATTTATTAATTCATATAGTCTTTTAAACATTTTGCCCTTATGGAATAGCTCGTTTTACCTGAGAATTTGTTAGACTTAGTTAGTTCCTGGTTTAATAGAATTTAATTTGATGATGTGTTTCAACAGTGCTTCTTGTGTTGTTTTGAAGGTCACAATGTCCCCAGTTTTTTCACTGAACAAACTTTTTTAGCCAATTTTGTTTCCACTCTTCGTCCAGCAGATACAGTCTTTTCTATGTGAATGATCGTTTTTTACCTACAGGTTTCTTTACTTCTTTGATAAGTTTAATGCTTTGTGCAGTTATAAGAACTTTACATCATTAAACGTGGAAATATCTCTGAGGTAAGAGAAATGTTCAATGTGTTATAAGGAAATTAAAATTCAAGTATGTTGTGTATGATTGAATCTACTGGTTCATTTAATAGAAGTATTCTTCATGAGGCCAGTAACAAATCTATCAGTGAAGTCTGTTTGTGTGTTGTTTCATAAATGTGGCCAAGAGTTTGGCACATTGCATTAATTATTATAGAAACAATATATTTTTCTTTAATATAAAGAATTAACTATATATACATGAGGAAATTGGGCCACAGTAATTTTAGTGAATCCTGTAAACAAGCACATAGATTATTCTTTAACATATAATTTGTGCATGATAAATGGTTGCAGTTTTGCCTGTTGTATAAAACCAGTGTAAGATTGTCCGCTATTGCATGTCAATACTTTTTGTAATAGGTAGTTGCTTTTATGATCCAAGGCTTATTAAAGAAACAGTAATCACAACTATTGCAGTTCTGTTAAAGGAAAAACATTGTAATTGGTTTGACAGTTTATGGTATATTTACTAATATACTATAATAACAGTGAGCAGAAAAATGCTTTAAGGCAATAAAAATAAGGAAGGGTAGGGAAATATGACCCAACACTTACCACAGATGAAGGTGGCTGGGAACGACGAACACAAAAAACCAAAAGAAGAGTGCGATATTTCGGCTTACATCCTTATTCGTGCAGAAGTGAGACACCAGTCAGACGAGTACATGCAGACAGCCATTTTGTGAATGGCATCGTCAGCACAGATGGTAATGCAGGACGGGAGAGGGGGGGGGGAAGCTTAAGTATTGGATCGACAATCGATACTGTTGATGACATATTCTCATTGAAAGTGGTAGAACAACATAATAACTAAGTGAGGACACATATATAAATCAAATTTTGAAAAAACTATAAGTGAAAACTATATAAATAGTAGAGATAGTCAACGCTGGTCTGGGGGGGAGTAGTTTCCGTGTACACATCTTACTCCGCCCAATATCTAACTTCTTCACAAATAAGGCTGTATGCCGAAATATTGCATTTTTTGTGTGTGGGTGTGTTTTTTGTCATTCCCAGCTGCCTTCATCTGTGGTAAGTGTTGGATCATATTTCCCTACCCTACTTAGTTTCTTACTAATATAGTATTGTACTTTTGGAGTTGATGCTAGTTGCCTTTCTAAGGTGAGTGGTATTTCTTTTTAAATGATACTTACATTTATTTTGAATAGCAGTTTAGTAGTTTTTGCCATCTTTTGAAAGTTAATTATTACGATTCCTCCTGAATCATCCTGTATAATACAAAAAAATATTTTTCTTATACATATGATAATTTTGAATTTGCTTTTATAAATAAAAAAGGTTATACAAGCAATCAGTGCTTTCTTGTAGCCCTTTATCAAATTATTTTTCTTGTTTGATTCCTGCTGTATACTGGATTTTTTATAACTGACCTTTGGCTCTGAGGAAGCTTACTTTGCCTGTATGAACGTTAATACTTGGTCCTGCCATTTGGAAGAATGTGTGAATCCTGGTCTGATTTTGGCTATGCCATCCACTTTTCTTTTTTCCATGGTTTTTATAAATTACTTTATGTGAATTGTTCTTGTTCCTTCAAAATTGAATGGCTGAGTTCCTTCCCATTCATTGTGACCAATCCTTTCTCAGCCCCAGTGGTATCAACGAGCCATAACGCTACAGGGAAAAAAAAGAGGAAAACCCTGCCTTTGTTTCCAATTATCCAGATCAGCTATGATGTATGTGGTAGATACATATATCTCCCAATTTTTTCATGTATAAAGTATCAAATAATTTTATCAAAAGTACTCAAACTGCTAAATAATAATTTCTAAACAGATTGAGTGAACCTGGTGGTCGAGCAGTAATGTTGAGGCAGTCATTCAGTGTGATGTTTGTGAATTCTAGGCTCTATGATCTAGATTTTGATTTTCCATGGTTTCCCAAAATCACATCATAAATGCTATTACCATTTTCTTTATTGCTTGATGACAATTCTCTCCTAGTTCTAATAATTACACTGTGGGCAAGATATGAGACACTAACAAAAAATTAAACTATATTATCTAGGATGCTTCTTTATATACAGGGTGATTCAGGAGGAAAGATAAATATTGAAGCAGGTTGTAGTATGATCATTATTGAGTAGAAACGTTCATATAAACATGTATCAAATTTCCATTCTTTGGTGATACAGGTAGTGGGAATTTTATGCTTAAGATAAACCTTAGAAAATGATGAAGAGCACACAAACAACTTGTTGAAGTACTTTATTCATACAAAAACACATCTAAAGGCTTAAATTAATGTTTGAAAATCCAACCAATGTCTTCAATACACTTTGCATCTCTTGCAACAGTAAGTGTAGCTCTTCTGAGTTCGTCTTGGTGTACTTTTATGGGGGTTGCAGTGTTTACAGTGCAAGCAAGTAATTCATCTCTTGTGTTTACTTTTATTCCCAATATTCTAGGCACTTGTACCTCGAAAACTAATGGAAATCAGACACGTGTATATATGAACTTTTTTTCTCTCAATTTTCCTTCATTCTATCACATCCTTCATTATTCCCCATTGCCTCCTAAATCACTCTGTGTAATATAAAAGAATTCATTCTTAATATACATATGATAATTTTGCAGTGGATTTTATAAATAAAAAAGGCTTTACGAACAGACATTCAGAGTTACATTTATGGAATTATTTTTCTTTTATTAGACCAGTATGTTTAGATGACATTCTAATGTAACTAATCTTTAAGTTTACAAATTGTTTGGGGCTTGAGTATTTGATGTTGTTTGCTTGTATTTATGTTTGGTTTCATGTTACCAAGCAATAAAGATAGTTAACTTTTTTAAAAATAACTTTTCATATCTATATTGGTGTTATACTTCCTTCATTAATGTTGTTGATTTCCCTTTTTTAAAATGAATTCCTAGTTTATTGTATATTATATTTATCATTATTTCCTTTTTCAGAATATGTTGGAAAATGCTGAGCAAGAGAATTTGAAAATGGAACCTGTTCCTGATAGGTAAAGTATTTCCTTGTTATTAGACAGTAAGCTCCTGATGTAGAAATTTATGTTACTTTAAAATCTAATCAAGACTTACCACAGTATTAAATGTATATTATTCTTCCTAACATCTGTAATTTTTCTATGGTGAATAATTTACCCGTTGCTGATAAAACTCAGTATTAGCATAGCGAGTGTCTGATATTGAACATTAAAGTTTTATATTTTTCTGGACGCACATGAAACTAAGTAATTAAATTTCATAGTATCATTAAAATATTTAACTCACTTAACGGCAAACACATTTGTTACAGATGAATATACTTTTATCGTATATGCAAGTGGTCATGGCCTAGAGGGAAGTAAAACGTTTACTTTGTTAACTACGGCAGAATCACACCAAGTATGGAGGGTGAGCGGTCACACACTGGCCTCAGATGTGGGAGGACGCGGGCTTCGAATCCCTGTGTGGTCATTCAGATTTGGGTTTTCCATGGTTTATCCAGACCAACACACATGAAGGCTGGGTTGATTCATTTGAATTGGCTATGGCCTAATTCCTTGTCGTTCCTTTCTCCCAGTCCATTCCCACCACTAATCACCTCAACTTCTATGAGGCGTAAAGCTATAATCAATAAAGGTGGATCTATAAGTTTAATAGCTTTTGTCAATTATATGAAATAATGCTGGAAAATTTCATTGCATTTAGTGGAAACATATCACTTGAAATGTTATATAGCTTGTACACTTTTTATGAATTTATATATAATTATTTTTTCTCTTTCAATTATTTTAATTACCAGTTCAAAAAAAAAAAAAAAAAAGAAATGAAAATAATCAGGGAACTAACCCATTTGAAAACACTTTTCTGGATGACCATGTCTTTTCTCTCAGGGTCATCCATCCCTTGCCAAGTAGCTCCAGACTTAAGGAGCATGAAGTTTGCCTTCACCTCTTCCTGTTAGCTTCCAGATATCCTTTGCATTGCCCAGAAGTCATGACTTCAGTATGGGTGACTCATTATTATTAGTATTATCATTTAACTAGTTAATTAATTTATTTATATACTGTTTGTTTTAGTATTCCAGACCCTTTTGTTATATTAATAATTTTATCACCACCTGCGATATATATATTTGTATATAACATCTCAGTCTTTCCAGACATATCGATAATTCACTTAGTCATGTGATAAACTTTGGCATGTTCACACCGCCCGAACCTCATGACTCAGCTTCTATTACGTGAATAAGGTGAAAACTGAAATATTGTATACATCTGTGTTTGCCATATATGTTTTTCACTGATCGCGACCTTCATCTTTGGTAAGTGATGAATCATTTTCCCTTTCCTTTCACATTTATATAACCTAGAAGCCATTTCCATTTTCATTAATTTCATTAGTATAAAATGTAGCAGTTTAACATATATCTGGTATATGGAACTGTAATTGGTTTTTAATGTATCATGTGCTTGTATGTAGCTTAAGTCATAAATTTTAGTGCATATCCTTATTAAAGGATCTAATTTTCTTTCTCTTTGCAGCACAACAATTAGATTTCATCAAAGCCTAGCTCAGTTTCGTGACCAAGAGGATTCCGGTGTGGTAGAAAAAACACCTGCTACGAGGCCACTGCAGTTCATGTGTGCTAAATGTCTACAAGTTTACAATACAAGGGATTTGCTGATAAGACATGTGTTTTGTCATGAATCACTTGTAAATACTCCACAGTATATTTGTGAACAGTGTGGTCTGATTTTCTTAGACCTTACAACATTGTGTGCCCATACGCCTTATCATAACAGTGAAATTACTCTGAAGCAAGAGAGAAAATTTCAAGTTGTGTGTACCATTTGTGCACAGGTATTTTTATCTTGGAATTCTCTAACAAAACATGTATTTGAACATCTCACAGCTGTTTCCTGCCCATCTTATGTGTGTATGCATTGTCAACAAATATTTAAAAATTTGACCGGACTTCATCTGCATCAGGACTCCACACATCCTTCTTCCTCATTTTTGCAAACAAGGTAAGATTGAGTTTTGCTATTTTACTTTTGAGATAATGCTTATACTTTACAGTTATGGGATTTAGTTTAGATCCTTGCTTGATATCAATGTTTATTAGATCAAAACTATGTTTCATTATTGAAGCAATGGCTGGAGGCTGTGGTACATATAAATACACACAACCTGTGAAACCTCCCATGTAATATACCAGTTGAATTGGAGAGATGCAGATGGGAAACATTCCATGTAACCTAGTTTTTCAGGAAACGAAAAAGCGATATAAAATGGAAACGGTAAGTGGGAGAGAAAAAGTTACTATTGGTGGTTTGTAGTACTAATTGAGGTTAATATTTTCCACTTGTTCAGTATCATGTAATGTTCTCCATGACCTTGTAATTTATGTCCAAAGAGCATGGAATATTTTCCTTTTGCATCTCACTGATTGCTGAATGAAGTATTTTTCAAATATTTTTGTTAGTTAGAATGTTTATTCCAAGGTAAAATTGAAAAAAATTATAGCAGAATTACATTCAGAAATACTTATGCATATAAAGGTAGACAAGAGCAAAAATCACCATATACATGTAAATAATAAACAAGAAAAGAGAGTGACTAAGTTTGAATAATGTCTCCCTCATAGACTGTCCTCATACATTTAGTCAATATCTTCTGTGTCATTTTCTGCTGACCATTGCAATATTGTGTTGTTGAATTCTTTATGTTCATGTGGAATATACTGCATTATCTTTGCCACATCCATTATCTTCTTCTGGTCGATGGGAACTTTATGATCGTAGGCACGGTCTACTGGTAGCATCAGGTCACCACAATGTTTGTATAGTTGAAAAATATCACTATTCAATCCATTTATGACTTTGAATGCTTCAACAAACCCTTTCTGATCTCTCCTGTATATGAGATGTCTGTATTGACTGATCTGGAAATCAGCTCGATGACGGAGACTCTTTGTATACTTCTTGAATATTGAGGGCCACCATTCCTTGTAGCTGACTATCTGCTCAGTTTTGACAGATCTCACTTCAAATGGTGATTTTTTCTTTGCATTTTGAATGAGGGTATCATACTGTAAAGGTGTGTATATTCGATCGTCGCGTCGCACAGTTCTCTTGACAATGGCAAAATCTCTATCACACGGTAAAAAGCTATGTCCATGTATTGGGAAGTACTGATGAATTTTTTCAAACCGGCCAATCATGGCGAGACTCAATAGAAATCTGACCAGAGTGTGGTTTCGATTTTGCCCTCCACAGGCATCACTGAACACATGTAGAGTTTTCACTTCAGGCGGTACACAGGTGTTTACATAATCACACAGAAATCTACAAACTTCATCAGGTCCCTTTTTACAAGTCCCCTCATGGTAAGTATAAAACACAGATTTACCATTTGCAAGGTTGTGGATACAAAAAACAATGTGCGATAATTTCCTCAAATAAAACATTTCCTGAACTGGAAGTAAAGGAAGAGTGAGATTTTGCATATAATCAAATACTATTCCTCCTTCGTCAATTTTGTTTTTACATAGCTTGGTTACTTCATTCAGTTTCGTATAAAGTTTCTTGGCTCTGCATTTATGAACGAGAAGTTCAGCAGTTGTAACCCTTTTGGCAGCATTATTAAGTGCAGGGGATTTTATTTTATTTCCCAGTTCCTCACATTTTGAACACATATCTACTTGAGGACGCCCAAATCGATAGTTAAAATTTTCTTTGAAGTACCTTAAATAATATGTAATATTTCACTATTTCTCTCAGGTCTTGATGCTTATCCAAAAATAATTGAAACATAATCTTACATGTCAAACCACACTCCAAGTACACTAAAGGTGAAGGCATGTAATAGGAAATCTTTGTGGGAAACGATGATATGTGGTGATGAATCTTTGTTATTACATCATTGGGAATACGAACACGGTTATCGTGCTTACCTCGTAAGTCTGTAGGTACTTCATTCTTCTCAACCAGATGGGCCAAATAAAAAACTGCCTTGCTGGAAACACCGAGTAAACTTAGGAAGGCTTTTCTTCATATTTCAACTCGTGTATTCCCTTTTACTGCAAAATACTTGTAGCTTGATGTGATTTGCTTGGAGTGCTTATATTTAGGTCTATATCGCACCACATCATGTCTCTCAATGAAACTCATCAAATATGTATCTCGTTCATTTTTCTCCCTACCACTATAAACGTTCACAATAATTCTGTCCTTCTCTTCTTGATCAAAATTCAACATACACTGTTTTTTACATCTGCAATCTTCACCAGTTTTCTTCTTCTCTACAAGAAAATCTTTATCAGTCACAAACTCTTCCCCTTTATTTCGGGCTTCTTTCATACACTGTCTCAAATTTCCCGAGCACCTTCTTTTCTTCTGGGGGCTATCAACCTCAGATTCTGACAGCGACATCACACTATCACCGTTCTTCTCTTACAACACACACTTGATACAAAGTTTTCACTGTTACAAGAACGCTGATTCACTAACAACAATCACTATGTTAGAGCTATAGGTCTAAAATAGCACAACAATTTACCAATGTAAACATATAACAACAATATAAATCCAAAGATCCCTACTATATTTCCACATTCTAACGTCTAGAAGTGCGCTCTGCCAAAGAAAGTAGGAACTAACAGACTAATGAGAGCAAAAAGGAAAACATTCCTGGAATCTTTTCTTTTTGCATGTCACTCA
The DNA here is from genome assembly GCA_031002005.1 of Vandiemenella viatica. NCBI lineage: Eukaryota > Metazoa > Arthropoda > Insecta > Orthoptera > Morabidae > Vandiemenella > Vandiemenella viatica. The sequence continues at coordinate 4,111 of JARYHS010000345.1, read as the reverse complement.
AATTTTAACAGCTTGTTTTATCTGATTAGAAGTGGATGAATTTTTTCTCTGTATAGGTTAGTAGAAGGAGGAAGGGTTGGTGAACAAAATGGATATATCAGTTTAAAACGGCCAAAAAGTTGAATATTTTCCTTCTGCATCTCACCAATTCAGTTAACATGCAACCACTGCCAGGTTTCATATGTAGGTTTGACTGCAAATTCACCTTCCATAAGAATAAATGGCCACTGACAGACAGTATTAACACGGAACACAAATCACTCAGTTGCTGCCCATGCCATCACCCATGACTCGAATAATTTCAACTCCTGTTTCACTCTGCATGCTGTTATAGCTGTTCCAAACATCAGCAGCATATTCTTTCTCCGTATTTGAGACCTGACTTCTTCAAAAATTTTATTATCTTGTCCTGCCTAACATTATCAAAAGTTTTTTCTGAATCAATAATTACCATAAAAGTATCTTTATTTTTCTTGATTTGCCCTTCAAGTATTAATCTTAAAGCCAGAATTACTTCTCTTTTACCACAGTTTTCCTATACTCTAACTATTCTTCACCTACTATATCTTCTACTGCAACTTCCATTTTATATATATATATATATATATTATGCTGATCAGTAAGTTTGAAGCCTGGAATTTCAGACTAATGGTGCAGTAATTCTCACATTTATCAGCTTGTGCTCTCTTGAGAAGTGCAAAGATAGTACTTTTATTAAAATCAATTTGAATCTCTTCTGTTTCATAATTTTTTGATATAAGTTTAAATAATCATTCGCTCCCTTCTCCTCCTAGGGATTTCAGGAGATTTGCAGGAATCTATCCCAACTGCCTTATTTGTTTTCAAATCATTTAAAGCTCGATCAAATTGTGTAAATCATCAAAATTGACATCACCTTTTTTCCAGTGCACTGTTGTTCAAATCAACACCATCATACTGTTTCTCACTATATATCTTCCTTTGGTTTATTCTAACTTAAAAGGTTTCCCATCTGTAGATTTAATGTTTATATGTCTTTTCTTTATTTCACCAAAATTCAGTTTATCTTCCTATATGCCACATCTATTTTACTATTTCCTTATCTACTTTTTCATATTTTTCTTGCAGGATTTTTTCCTTTGCTTTTTTGTATTTACGGTTTATTTCATTTATAAATTGTCGGTATTGCTTTCTCCCTTCTTCATCCTGGGCATTTTTGTTCCTTGTTCTCTGAACCATCAACTCCAAAGTTTCTTCTGTGGCCCAAGGTTTCCAGGTGGCTTGTTCCCTAAAGCCGAATGTTTCTTTACCGGTTTTGATTATTTCTCTGCTCAAACCATTCCATTCATAATCAGAGTTCCATTAGAGTTATTTTTTAGCCCCACTTCTACCATCTTTGTAAATTTTCCCCTCCTATTAGATTGTTTCAGGCTGTTTACTTCCAGTCTGTTACATTAGTATTGCTTTTTTATTCTCTTGATCTTCAGCCTATGAGATTCTGGTTAGTGTACGTCTGCTCCTGGATATGCTTTACAGTCTAGAACTTGATTCCTGAGCTTGTTTGACCATGATATAATCTAGGCGATAACTACCTGTTTCACCAGGGTGTTTCCACATATATCCTTAGGGCTTTCCTTAGTGGCTTCCTGTTGCCTTCTGCATTCCCATGCCATCGATTATTTCTCATTTATCTGCCTTTATGGGCCATTCCAAACTCCAAGGGCAAGATGGTAGCCTGAGCCACTCCCCGCTCTTCTGCCCTTCATGAGGAGGCCATTGGCAAGCAGTGGGTGACTCATACCACAAATATTTGAGTCACCAGCGCCTAATCAGTGCAAACAGGGTGCACCATGTGAAGGAGAGATTGACGTTTGTTAGGAAGAGGCTAATTACCCTTACATCCCCATTACAAATTGTAATTACAATATTACTGATCCAATTGGCATTTAGTTCTCATTTTTATTTGTTACAATTCAGTCAGATAGTACTGTTTATATCAATTTCTACATAAAGTGGATATTTACGGAATTGATTTTACACAATCCTCTTATTAATACCCAGTATGATAGAGGCTTCTTTCAGATACTTATGAAATTAGATTTCTTTTTGGCTATTATTTTACGGGATCAGAATTAAATGATCTGCTTGGATTAGGGAGCCTTTCAAATGATGTTCTCAAATACTGTGGAATTTTATTTGACCACATTATTAAACTTTTTTTTTTAATTCTGTTAGTATGATTACAACAAAAAATAAAGTATATAAAGTACACAGTTTTAATTCAAAATATGTGGATCCTTTAATTGACTTCACATAAATTAATAGATGGTTAGGATTTTTGCTACCTACAGACAAAAAACACTTGTGACATTCCCCTTGATAACAACTGATCTTTAATATTAATATGGATGAGTGTAATATCATGATCTGTTTGTATAAGCTGTGATTAGCACATTTGATGGTTAATACCCCAAAGTGTCAGTTATACCAGGTGTCTATAGCAACGCAGTGTGTAGCCAGTTGTGGAAATATTAATTTTTATTATATTAAAATAATAACCTATCATCTATATGATTTTACCTTGCCTTTCGGCTATCAGCACTTCATTCATAAATGACATTATTCAGGGATTATTAACACAGTTGCCTGGTTGTATGGAGGGTGGAAATGCTCTGCCAATACTTTTTAAGTGAACAAACCACCCACAGAAGTATATTGAGCACAAACACTATTTATTGCACAACATTTTTTCAGTTACACCATCGACCAACAACCATATTTATTTAGTTTGTCATCAAACTACCCTGAATAATTGTTCATGAGGATTGCAAGTCCATAGTGAGTGCAAGCGTTCTTCACATTCTACCTTTAGTATGACACTGTTCTTTGTTATACAGCAGTGACCGAAATACACTAGCAACAGCAGTTCAGCGTTTATAGTATTCACTTAGCATTCATGAATAGCCACTGGCTAATGCAATGGTACAAAACGCCGGCCATAGCTAATTGCACCGACGCGGAAGAGCGTAATTTGTGTCCACGATGACTGCCATCTCAAAACATTTTGTGTACAATACAAGAACATCCAGTAAAAGAAAATGTAACTATTTCTGAAGTTATGGATCTAGAGGAGACAGAAGAAGAAACAGAAAATTCCAACACTTTGCTCACAATTTAAAATTGCAATCTTAAAATCTTTTGCGTACAATACAAGAACAACCAGTAAAACAAAATGTAACTATTTCTGAAGTCATGGATCTAGAGGAGACAGAAGAAGAAACAGAAAACTACGACACTGACTGAACTAGTACTGATACTAGTGAATGTGGTACTGACATAAAGGATGAATAAAACTATGTTACCTGTATAGATACACTTATGACTCATTATATAAGATATTATACGATTCAGTAAGATTTAAAACACACATGTAAAATGTAAGTACCGTAAATAAAACCATGATTTATCAAATATATTCTTTTCTGAAAGAAAGAAAAATTAGAAGAAAAACAAGGGTGCTACTTTTTTCATGTTTCTTTTTTCCACAAAGATTTTTTTTTTTCAGTTTGCGACACTAGTCCTGATTAAAACAGGCAGTGCCAGGTACCTTCTAGTTGTACGTGTAAAAATGTTGCTGGTAATATGTATTACTTAAATATAGAGTTTTTATAAGAAAATGATCACTTGTATGTGGAAAACTGTTGAAGAGTGTGATAAAAGATATTAAAATGTTGATATAGCATAATTAGTGCAAAATATTCAGCAAATTTATTGATTTAGCTGTGAGTAAGCATTTAAATCTATATTTTTTCTACAGTTTACCCAAGGTTGCTAAAAAAAACTAATTATATTCATAATTATGTACATGTTCTATAGAAAATGGATTAGAAAAGTAATGCCAAAATACATGAAAACTAAAAAATAGTGATATACTTTATCTTGGAGCTGTGGGTCTGTAACTGTATATGTACAGATTATTAGAAACCTGGTCTGCAGTTTTCTAACAATAACTAGTTTATTAACTATAGGAATGGTATTAAGCTAAATTTACCAGTGTTACTTTGTTTCTAGGCATCAAGTCATTCCTACTTATGATCTGCAGCAGCATTACACTTCTGGAATGTGTGAAGAG
>JARYHS010000344.1:0-14937 GCA_031002005.1 Vandiemenella viatica | reverse complement strand
CAAATAATGTTATCATGGATTTTCAGATTCGTCATATAAAAATTTATTGTTTCTTCCAACCCTAAACATCATAGTGATTTCTCACCAAGCTTCATCAATCACGGGGTATATCACTGCTGATAAGAATCTTGGAGCGAACAGCTAAATAACCCGCTGCTACAATAATGTATTAAATGGCTGCTTAGAACTTTGGATTTTTTTTTGTGGCAACGATCATTTTGCTCAGAAATGGGCAAAAAAATATCTATTGCACGAAAAATAACAGTAGGATTTCCAATGCAGTCTATAAAAGGGCTATTTCATTCAGTACACTCTTTCACATTTACCAATGCATCCAAATACCTCTATTGCAATGTGCAATGTATAACTTGATTCATTCATGGTGGCTAGTGGTTTTTATACTGGGGAAGGCTCAACCACACTGCACTCAAAAATAAACTTCCAAATAACACACTTTCTCGTGCAAACACCTTTAGCAACTTAGATAATGATATCTTTGCGCCCTTATTTAATCTAATCGTTCGAAAAATTCTCACTAGATGGTGAAACTTATCTCTATGGAGTAACTACATTCTACACAGTATTAAATGAAAGCTGAGGTGTACTCAAATTGTGGACCTTGATCCGTGGAGATCGTAAGTGGAGAGCCGAATAGACAGATCCATTGTGTGTAGAAGGCTGAGACAACTGTATCAGCCAGTATATTGCTGAGTGGGATGGCCATTGGCCATCTGGCGAAACGGTCAATAATGGTAAGGCAGTACTGGAAACTTGCGACCTGCGGCTGCTCGATGAGGTCCAGGTGGATGTGGTCGAACCAGTTGTTGGGAACAGCAATGTTGAGTGGTTTCAATCGGTTGTGACGGTGAATTTTAGCTCGCTGACACGGTATGCATCTTCGAGTCCATAGGAGTGCAACCCGTCTGATGCCTGGCCACAAGTAGCGTTCCTTCAACATCCGGGTGGTGACTCTGCCACTAGGATGCGAAAGCCCATGAACGGTGTCGAATGCTCGTAGCCTGAGATTCTGTGGGATGTAGGGCCTCACTCGATTTTCCAGAATGTTTCAAATAAAATCGAAGCTGTCAATGCTTAGGGATTGCAAGTTGAGTTGTGTTGATTCCCGGAGTGTGGGCAGCTCTTCATCGGCGATCTGCGCCCGGTGGATCTCCTCGTAGCTGATCGTCGTTGGCATGGAGATGGAGTTAATGCGGGAGAGTGCATCGGCCACGACGTTGTCTTCACCCCGTGTGTGGACAATCTCAGTAGTGAACTGTGAGATGTAGTCCAGGTGGCGTAACTGGCGCGGAGATGTCTTCTCCGGTCGCTGCGAGAAGGCATACGTGATGGGTTTATGGTCCGTCTGTATGACGAAGTGTCGGCCCTCAAGAAAGTGGTGAAAGAAACGAATGGCCGCCTAGATGGCGAGAAGCTCTCGGTCGTAGGTGCTGTAACGGGTTTCGGCTGGGATGAGATTCCGTGAAAAAAAAAAAACCAATGGTCTCCAGGTCCTATCCTGAAGCTGTTCAAGAACGGCTCCGATGGCCTTGTCGAATGCATCAGTCCTCAGACAAAGGCTTGCTGACGGCGAGAGGAAAGTCGTTTGTACGGCGTGGGCAACACCACGTTTGCTCAGTAGCGGGAGTCCAAGGAACTGGGCGTTTGTCGTTGCGTTTAGAGTCCTTCAGCAGGTCTTTAAGTGGCGCCTGCATCTGTGCAGTGCCAGGGATGCACCTCCTGTAGTAGTTGACCATTCCCAGGAACCGACGGAGATCGGAGATAGTCTGAGGTTGCGCATACGACGCGATGGCTTGGACTCTCTTCACCGGAGTCTTGTAACCGAAAGCGTTGACTGTGTAGCCCAGGTAGATGACCTCTGACTTCCCGAACTGCCACTTCTTCTGATTGATTGTTAGTCTGTTTGCACGAAGGATGTCGAACACTGTGGTGAGGTGCTTTAAGTGCTCCTCGTGTGATTTGGAGAAAATGATCAAGTCATCGATGAAACAGCCAACAAAGTCCAGACCTCGAAGCAGTTTGTCCATGTGGCGTTGAAAGGTCTGTGAAGCATGGCGTATGCCGGGCGGCATGCCGACGAACTCAAAAAGTCCGAATGGCGTCGTCACTGCGGTCTTTGGAATGTCTGACTTGGCAACCGGAATCTGGTAGTAGGCACGGACCAAGTCAATTGTGGAGAACACTGAGCAGCGATGGAGACGCTGAAGGATGCTGTCCTCGTGAGGAACAGGATAACGGTCAGGTATACCGTTGAGTCGCCTGTAGTCGCCGGTAGTTCACCAACCGCCGAGTTTCTTCTGAACCATGTGAATCGGGCTGGCTCACTGACTGTTTGAGAGTCGTATCACGCCGTGATGCAGCAGCAGGTCGTAATCCACCTTGGCAGCCTTCAATTCAATTTCTCGCCAGTAATTCGGCGAGGGCGATCAAAGACAGGAGGGCCAGTAGTCTGAATGTGGTGAACCACAACATTGTCAGACTAGGTGACAGGAACAGTGTTAGGTCTCGTGATGTCTATGTAGCGGCTGAGCAGGTCAGCATGGATCTTGTCTTGGTCACCCATGCAGGCGTTCTGGTTGATGGTGGAGACTCTGTGGATGGTGGCTTCACAGAGTGTCGATGAGGCGTCTCCCTTTCAGGTCCAGGAGCAGAGAGTGGTGAACTAGGAGATCCGCTCCAATGATGGCTGCCTTGACATCTGCAATAATGAAGGACCATTTGAATGCTCGGCGTAAGTTAAGATCCAGCGCCAGGAGTTTTATGTCTATAGGTGTGAATCACGGTCCCGATGGTGGTGTACAGCTGGAAGTCATCCTTCTTGCAACATCCGGAAATGGAGGCCTTAGGTACCAGTGAAATAACCGAGCCAGAGTCGACCAAGAACCTCATGTTCGTTGTGCGGTCGTGGAGGTGTCATCGGTATTCCTTGGTGAGGCGGGCGTTTGTGATGCTGTCGCCAGCCACCTGAACAATCGACAGCGCCTCTAGTTTTCCGTTTGCTGTCTGGGTGCGTAAGAGCAGGGTGGCTCACAGCTCCTAGCGTCTTCTCCAAAGCGGCGATGAAAGAAGCAGACTGAGGCCCTTGATGGGGAACGCCTGCGGTAGCGAGAGCTGCTGCGATCACTGCTAGGCTCACGTGCGCAGCCACGTTTGCTTAAGCTGCTGATGAGCGTGGCATTGATCTTGCACAGCTCAGCCACGGCCGGCTTCAAATTGGAGATTTCTTCTGTGAGCGATTCGAGCGGATCGGCAGGCAGGCGGTCCGGAGATCGTGACTTGGAACGCGTGTAGCCAGCGGCCATAACGGTTGGAGGAGACTGCATCTCATGTAGGTCATCCGCGATCTTCGCCTGTTCGTCAAGGGAGACGCCCTTCACCAGCTTCAAACAGCGTTGGATTGACGGAGGTAGCAAGGCAAGCCAGCGAACCCTGATGACGTCCGGAGTTGCTCTGCCGCCGGCCAGGGTGGTCATCTGCCTGAGGAGCTGTGTCGGTCTTTTGTCGCCGAGCTCCAACTCGGTGAGGGCCTTCTGAAGTTGGCTGTCCGCTGAATCTGTCAGCCGGCTGATAATCTCGGTTTTTAGGCGATCATGTCTGTTCTCCTTAGGCGGATTAGACAGCAGGTCTGCTACCTCCATCATGATTTCAGAATCAAGTGCGCCGAGAAGAAGATTATACCTCGCAGCGTCGGAAGTAATGCGGTGTGTGTAAAACTGGGCCTCAACTTGAATAAACCACATATGCCGGCAATGTTTCCAGAACGGCGGCAACTTCATAGCCCCGGCAGACAACACAGCTGGGGCACCGTCCGTTAGCTGAAGCATGAAGCATGTGTTCTATGCTACAACGAAGCACGCACACAATCACGTCGGGGTCACCAGTTATGGAGTAACTACACTCTACACAGTAATAAATGAAACCTGAGGTGTACTTAAGCACAGCTATTTATTATGCAAGAGGTTGCATACACAAAAACAGAACACGCGGTAGCGCGACACAGATAACAAGTTCATACGCGGCACGTGGCTAGCAGCCGACTGGCTCCAAATAGTACGGTTGTCTCCCACCTGGTCTAGTTGGCGCTCCCGTCGGCTCGATCAGGGCGCCGGCTGTTGGCAAAGAGATGAACCATGGCGTGGTCGATTGCGGTGCCGACTGGTGGCGAAGATTTGTGCTTTAGGCTGGGCAAGGATCCGCCACACTAGTACCATCCATGGTACCATCTGGTTGTAATCTGAGGAACTAATTCCGTCGTGTCAATAGATATTGAAGCTACACTTTCGTTCACTACCACCTGCTGGCAATCTCAGAAACTAATTTACTCCTATTGACAGAAACCCTACTTTTTTGCCGGCCTCGGTAGCGTAGGGGCTAGAGTGCTGGCTCCACGTGCCGAAGGCCGCCGGTTCGAATCCGGCCGCGGGCATGGATGTTAAGTGTTATGTGTCTGTGTGAATGTCTTGTCCGTCCTGCGGCGTCCATACATTGGAGAAAATACACATTGAGCTGGCTTTATGGCCTCCGTTGCCGAATGCCATTAAAAAAAAAAAAAAAAAAAAAAAAAACCACTTACTACTCTTCATTATGAATACTTCTATTACTATATTATTAGTAGTTCAATTTTTATTTGCAATTATCCGCAGAACAATCAATTCTACTACATTACATATATAATGCATTCGTCTAATTCCATAAAACTCGCCACCGTCACCTTGGTAATTAACTCAGTTTCACGGATATTAAGAAAAATCATTTAAAACATTTATTTCCATTAGAGAATTAAAACTTACTTCCCCTACAATTCTTTTACAATATCTTCAAACTAATGTAATACGTTACGTACAAAATCACGGCCTACTTGATAACTAAATGGGGTCCTTAACAGAGATACTAACAAAAATCATTTAAAACATTTATTTTCATTAGAGAATTAAAAGTTACTTCTCTTACATTTTCCTTAAATTTATCTTCCAACTAATGGATTACGTTACGTAAAAAATCACGGCCTACCTGATAATTGAATAAATCACGGCCTGCTTGATACTTAACCATTTATACAATGTCTCTGGTTGTTTACGTTGAGTGTACAGTCATTGCTATATGAAAGTTAGCGAACGCTAAAGCGCAACATTACCCTTTAACTTGTGTTCCTTACAATACTAATGCCAGCAAGTCCCACTGTGATTACTCTATCGTTCTTTGTGAAATCCCTACAAAGTGATCCTATATCCTCTATTACCTGCACTATTGTTGTTCTAGGTTTGAAAAAGCCTTTGTGTAATTGATCCTGCAGAACAGGGCCTACGCCTCTCCCATGGCTACTACCAACAGAAGAACCTTATTCTTACAATTTTTTAATTCCACACCTCTATTAATAAAAGCCTGCTGCACCTTGCCTACTCCTCTGTCTATACAAGGTTCTTCCTAATCTCAGTCAATAGGTCAAATCTATTTCTACAATTCCTGAACTTCCCCAATTTCTGAATTTTCTGGCTTGTTTATTCTGTTAGTCATGTTTTCCCTACGATCCTGTTATCAGATCCCAATCATCCTTCTCATCATCCTCACCAAACCTACCATCTCCGATTTTCTGCCGCCATTGGCTGAGCCTCCAGAGGTTGAGCTCCCACAGGTTGAACCTCTTTAGGCAGAGCCTCCACAGGCACTGCTCCAACAGGTTGAGCCTCCACAAGCTTAGCCTCTTCAGCCAGAGTTTAAAGGACCCTGACCCTGTCGAGCAATTCCCTGATCATTTCGCCAACTCCCTGAAATTTTCTATTCCAATCTGAACATTTCATATTCCTTAAAAAGGCGTACAATATCATGGAAGAGCCTCATTTAGGTCCCTTTTCCCTCTGCCCAACATTCATAATGAAACCACTTTTTACACCCACACGTCTATGACAGGCACTACGCTTTGCAGGCATATGCAATTTAAAATAGCGATATGTATAATTCTACCGGAGAGTAACGTCAACAGTTATTTACGAATTATTATTATTGTTACCATTTATTACCGGAAAGTAGTTAGTTTAATGTTTCAGAACTTATTAAGTAACAAACTGTCATATTCTAAACGGAACAGCTCCTACTACAGGCAGTAATACAGTAACCTCAACAATCGGAGTTCAAACTACAGATTTAATTAGGTACCTATCTAAGAAATTGAAATTGTTAAATAACTTATACTACCACAATGCTTACCTTTGGTATAATATCCTTAATAATCTAACTACCAAGCTTTAAATCAATAAAACTTTCGATAAAGAAAAGAGACGCAAATTTGAAACTTATTTTTATAGGTAAATATAAATAATTCATTCTCGCACACAATAATCCTAAGAATTTAGTTAACAATTTAAAGATTTCAAAGAAATTTAGTCTGCAATTTTTTTTAGTGGTATAGTAAATCAGAGTTTCATGAGCGGCCTTCACACATGAAACCAATGATCATGTAGACCCTGCAAAGTGAAATCTACTTAAATAAAATAAAAATTAGTATGAGTAGTTTATTTATTTACTTACATGTCAATACCGCGTCCTGATTATGATTCAATAATAATAATTCGACTCCGTCGGACCAAAAATTATTTTACATAAAAAATGACGTGGAGAAGAGACAAGAGACAATAGACAAGCAAGTTGGAGTTTGTTTCTGGTTTTCATAGTTCGCCACAATGAAGGCAGGCAAAGGTAACTAGACCATACAACTTGTCCTTTGATATAGGTTAATGAATTTTACTAATGCGTTTCATTGTTGTCTTTGTCTTTATGATGCCATAACATAAAAAAAATGTGTAAATAGTATTTCCAAAATACAAAATTGAAAGAAAAAGTATCTAACTACAAGATACAAAATAAAGATTAAGAAAAGTATTTCAGATACAAGACGCAAATACATATCTTGTATCTGTATTTCAAATACTTGTATCTCAAATAAGGCACATCTTTTTTGAGGAGATGTATGGGAGTAAAGACTGTGATTTATTCTATTGAAGATTTTGCTGGTATAGGAGCACCTCAGGTAGTAGAGAATCTTAAAGCTGAAGTAAAAGAAGAAGGTAGCATTCCTGTTAACCTAGCTTTACTTAATTCAGAATGCAGTAGAGGAGTAAATTAAAGAAGAAGAGAAGGCTGATTTACTAGCTACAGAGGGATTGTCATCTTTAGAAGTTTAGAACAGGAAGGTAAAATATTTGTGGAAGCACAGGTAACGGCTGGTAGAGGGGAACACAATGAGGTTAATGTAGTTAAGAAATGTGAAAATAATAATAGTAAGAATAGTCCCAAAACACTAACTTGTGGCACTCTAATATTAACATTTAGCTCTTTTGATACTGCATTTTAATTTAAATGCGGTGGAGCTCACACCTATGGCAATTTACCTACACATGAATTTTTCCCCTTTCGTGTATCCACCTACTTTCGCCCTCTGCGAATTTCGACTGTAAATTTTTTCAGCGTTTTTGATTTTGTTCATCATTTTTCTTGGTAATTTATTCCAATCTCTGACCCCTTCCCCTAACAACAAAGAAATTTTTCCCACATCTTTATGCCTAAAATCGAGTGTCAGCTTGTGTCACGGTCATTTTTTTCCCTTCTATATACCTCTCTTCCACCAATATACGCCTTGTACACTCTCATGACACTCTTCACTTCCTTCCTTTCTTCCTAATCCAATTTCAGGTTCTCTGTGATATCAGTTAGTGACTGTGATCTAATGTAATTTGCAAAAATAAATCTAACACCTCTTCCAAATCGTGTATTTGATCCTCTAAATAAGGAGCCCATACTGCACCACCATATTCAAGCAATGGTCCGACCAAAGTTTTGTAACTCTATTCTCTCACCTCTCTGGTACATATGTACTCTCTCCAACAGGTGAAGTATTATTAAACTTTTCCCTACCACCTGTCCAATATGTCCTGGCCAGCTGAGTTTGTTAACAAATTTTATGCCAAGGTATTTACATTTCAAGTCTTCAACAAGCAATTCCTTCTCCACTTTATGACCATAATCAAGGTTTAATTTTTTATCTGTGTACCTATTAAGCTGACTCTTCTTTGTATTTATCATAATTGCATGTTGAACTATCGAGGTAGACATGCTGTCCGGATACGCTGCAGCTGTTCACAATCTTCTCCCTTTTTAACCTATTATGTAACATTATGTCTTTAACAGACAACCTAACCTCTGACGGTAAACTATCAACACACTAAGTCATTAGAATAAAGAATGTCAGTGGTGCCAATACATAATCCTATGGCGTTCCGATTTTCACTTCCACTTCTTTTGATACCATTTCCAGTCCCAACTTTCTGATTTCTACATTTTTAGAATTCTTCTACCCAGCAAATGACTTTTTCATCCACTCCGGTCCTTATTTACCAAATTTTATGACTCACTCTGTCGAAATAATTTGAAAGATCTAATGCTACACTGTCGATTTGGCCTGCATTGTCGATATCGTACGAAATACCTTGCATATAAGCCACTAACTGAGATTTGTATGAATATGTTTGCCTAAAACCATGCTGTCGTCTTGTAAACCACTTACATTTCTCGCGAACATTTCTGATGTTATTGCATATAAATTTCTCCAGTAATTTATTTACAACTGATGTTAAACTGATCTGCCTATAATTTTAGACTGTATTTATTACCCCTCCTTTGTGGCATTGCACCACTGTCGCACTTTTCTAGTCCCCCGGTAAGCACAATTATTCAGACTCAATTTAAATAATGTTAATAAGGTACAACGTCAGATCCTGCTATCTTTAAGAGATTCGTAGTAATGATATATGCAGTACACCATCGCCTTTACCTCTCAGTTTTGGCCACTGATTTACTGAATCTTCTAATATCTGTCAGAACTGCTTTATAATCATTTTATTCCTTCAGTTATTTGACACTCCACAAGGTTTTCATCGGCTTTTCTTAGGAAGATATTCAACATATTTCGTCCCTTTGTGTTCTGCTCTACCACTTTTGTAAAACCTCCTTCCCTTACTAAGCTATGTGCAAATCTCTGTTCAAATTTGTTATTAATCTTATATCCTACCCAGTTAACACCTGGTAAATTTGAATCCCCACCAATTTTACGCTCTCTTCTGAACTCTGTGTATGAATTTAGTTTCTTTCCAAGAGCCTCATCTTCGTCAGCCATTCATCCACTGCGGTAAGCAGCCAACTCCTGATTTTTTTATTTTTTATTTTCCAGAAGACTTATTTTTTTTTATTTTTATATCCTGGTACATAATAGCCCAGCACCTAGTTTCTACTCTGGGCCCATATTTCCAATATATTACAAGAGGAACATAAGATAAAATTATAGTTTGCAGCTAATAGCTAAATATTGTTCAGGATGTAAAACAAGTTAGTAACGCATAAACTTATCAAATTTCACAAAAATTTGTTACATAATTAAATTAACAATGTGTAAGAATGTATATGATATGTGTTAGTGTTTTTTGATATATACATATATACTGTAAATTAGTAATTTGAATAACATATATTCACACACAATACTACTATATACAATTAAACAAAGAAACTGTCACATACACAAATCACTTATTTCACTGTTACCCCACGTAACTCACGGCCATAACCAATGAACTCCAATGAACTGTTGTAGTAATCTTTAAACTAGCGTGGATACCGACCCCTGCCCCAACCAATTGCTCCTCTATATCTGCGGTACATTCTGTAATCATCGGGGAAAACCTCTTTGCCTAGTACTTCTTTTAATCAAGACTTTAATCCTTTAATTACTTGTGGTTCGCTTATCTCTATTAAGTTTGCAAATTCTAGTACTTTGTTTATTTTACTTCTACAGTTCACCAGTAACACTTTTATTAACGGCTTTATGATATTTTCAGCATTCACATTCTCGTTTCTGCCACCGTCTATTATTGTTTCAGCTTCATGTACGAGAGCTATCCAGAAAGTAACAGACGTTTTGAAATAAAAAATAAACAAAGTGAAAAAATATTGTATACATTTTAGAGGTAAACACTTAGGCCTTTTTTCTACATAATCGCCATTTAAATTTAGGCATTTTATCATAACGTGGTACAAGCTTTTCAATACCCTCTCTGTAGAAATCTGCCACCTGCGAGCTCAACCACTGGTTTACACCGGCATGCAGTTCAACGCATGGCGAAAGGAAATATATGGAGGAGAAATGACGTTAAATCTGTGACGCCGCCTCTATACTCTCGGCTTATACGGCGCATGCGCGGTGGCGGCAGCGGCCATATTACGAATCCATACAAATGCAAAGTCCACATTGTGTTTGATGCTGTGATTATTTCATTTTCTAATGAGTCTGTGTATTTTATAATGCCATCTAGGAATCTTGATGAAGCAAACGACGTTGTTACCCCAAATGCAGTTTGCGATTCAAATACGCGTGTGTGGATGTGTCTACATAGTTTGATTCTGTAGCGGCAATTTAGTGGAGGTTGTGGTTAGGTCTAAATGCAGTCTGTACCAGAGTGGTTTTGTTGTTGCATATACATATAAGGGACAAAGAATTTATCTATTATTGTTAGTAATTTCATGAGAACCATGTTAGTGACAAAACGTGTATCGCGATGTAAACTACTTCCATCTATTCCCGATTAAGCTTATGATGAATGGTAACAAGATAACTATTTTAATTCTGGTCTAGGCCGCATTTCAACCTAACCACAAGTGGTAGTAATAAAACTGAAATATCCATTCTGCATGTCCACCATGTAATTCATTGTGGTTTTTGCAGAATTAATTTTTGGTCCAGGCCGCACATCAACCCAATCCCCTCAATTTGGAGACAGTATATCATGAAAACTAAGCAATATATCGAAAAATGTTATTGTTTATTTTCGATTTTTTTCTTAGTGTTACATAAGAATCGATCAACAAATTTGCCTTTTGCGAAATTTTTCTTCTGTATTTCAACTCAAGACACCTCACTTTTGATACAGTATATCTCGAGAACTAGGCGAGATATCAAAAAATTTTACTGTTCATTTTTTATTTGTCTCATCAAGTTACACAATAATCCATCACCAGATTGTGGCGTTATGTTTATCCTAGAGTCCCCTTGAGGTTTTTGCACATATACCCCGTGTCTGTGTGGATGCGGCCTAGCTCCCCCGCTCCTCCTCCGCCCGGCGTCACTCCAATGCGTGGTGAAGGTCTCTTGCGTCGTCTCCATATGTTTCTTTCCTTCATGGTTCAGCGTCAGTGGCAAAGCGTTGCGTAGCGAACCACGTCTTCATTGCTGGGAACAGGTGGTAGTCGCTCGGCGCCAAATCCCGGCTGTACAGCGGATGATTGAAAACTTCCCATCCAAAACCATCCAACAGCTCTTGGGTACGGATAGCTGTGTGTGGACGAGCGTTGTCGTGGAGAAACAAAACTTTCTCGCTGAGTTTTCCCCGACGCTTGTTTTGTATCACTCGTCTTGATTGTCTGAGTGATTCGCAATACTTCTCTGAGTTGATTGTATGGCCACATTCAAGAAAATCAACGAGAATCACTCCATGAGCCCCAAAACACAGTAGCCATGATTTTTCCTCCTGACAGCGTTCACTTCCTCGGTTTCTTGGGTGGATGCGTGTGTCCCCATTCCATCGACTGCCGTTTTGTTTCACAGGTGACGTGCTTTACCCAAGTCTCGTCACCAGTTACGATACGATCAATAACTTGATTTCCACTTTTGTCGTAGTCTTCCAGAAATGTCAATGCTGCAGTAAGTCTCTGTTTTTTGTGGTCTTCCGTTAGGATTTTCGGAACCCACCGGGCATAAAATTTGTGGTAACCAAGTTTACCAACCACAATTTCATCAACAAAGCTCCGTGAAATTTGGGGGAAATGTTCTGAGAGTTCCGTAATCTTGAAACGGCGATTTTCACGGATTTTTTCGTTGATTCTCGCCACCAATTCATCACTCACAAGACTAGGCCTCAGAGGCGACCCTAGGGCGGTGCGAGCGGTGCAACCGCACCGGGCGCCGTCATATGGGGGGCGCCAAAAATGGAGCAATAGATCGTCTGTGCAAAAAATGAAAATAAATTCTATAATAATCCAACTTGCTGTACATATATTATTTTAACACACATCATCTAGAAGAGTTTAAAAGTAAGAGCTTCAGCTTAATGCTTAGTGCTGTGTCATCATAGAATAGAGTCAATTCGAGTTGCTACTCGACTCATGAAAATCACAACTCGTCCCAAAGTTTGCATTCTCCCGAGCTGCGCCGCGCCTGTTTCCTGCCTTTTCCGCTATAGTCTTGAAGATCATTCGCTTGCCGGTGCGTATGCATTGGGCGAGATTCAACCTGCTTATCTAATTCTACCATATTACTTAGACCATATGTGATTACAATTAAGTTGGTATCCTAAATGTTTACAAAGCGAGAAGATTTAGCTAAAGCTGGAACGTCGTCTGCTGTTCAAAATATTATAGAATGTGGTATATCAAACCTACTACCACCGTCGCCTTTTTAAAGTACATTTTAAGACTATATTTCAATATTGTCGCTCATTGACTCTGCAGCTAGAGATGACACAATTATTCGAGCAACGAAAAAATCCAAGAAGAAAAATCATGGACGTCGTTTTTCAAATACGCATTTTCAAAAAGTAACACCGAATGGAGAAACTTATAAAAGAAGATGGCTTTTTTATTCTAAATCTGCAGATAATGTATATTTTTATGTTGTTTATTCAACAGAAGATTTCATTCTTAATTTGGGAAAAAAAGGATTCGGTTACTGGAATTAATTATCAGAGCGTCTCAAAACTCACGAAACTTCCTCAGATCACCAACATACCGTGCTCAGTTGGAGAGAAATGTTGATTCCATTAAATCACTTCAGTGTAATAGACAAGCATTTTAAATACAGACTGAAGACGAAAAATCACAGTGGGTATGTATGATGTCCAAAGTATTCTTTTTAACATGTAATAATTTTTGTTCAGAGGAAGCTTGGGATCTGAAACACTAAATAATTAATAATTTTAACTTCCTGGGTATATTGTAACTGCTAGAAAAATATGGTTCTATGATGGAGCATCTCCACCGTATTGCTAATAACGAGACTAATGTCTATTATTTTGGCAAATGTATTCAAAACGATTAAGTTAAAATTTTGACTATTTAAGTCATCGAAATACTTTTCCATCAAACTGAATAGAACTCCTTATGTCTGTTATCTTTGACATTGCTTTTGTTGACACTAATGAAGTCCAGTGCGAGAGTGTTTCGTTGCATACAAGGCGGTAAGTGACTCTTCGGGATTTGGGAGCTGGATCACTGGCCTGTTTATCGATGATACTTTGCAAATGTTCTATTTGGATATGAACGATTGTCAAGATCAAAGATATGACAATGGATCTAATATGATAGGAGAAACAAATGTGTCCAAAGCAAAATTCTGAACCTATATCTTCGAGCATTTTTTAATCCATGTAACTGTCATTAAATATGGTAAGAGCAAGTGCCGCCAAAACATCAGTTAAATTGGTTTCACTGTCCGGGTTTATTTGACGAATATTTGTTCTATTCTTCGATCAACAAAGCGATGGAAAGTGGTGTCCAAGCACTTAAAACGACTATCGCCAAAAAATTTGTAACCCATTTCAAGAATAGAGTTTCTAGCCTCGTTGCAGTTCGTTATCACTACTCTTCAGTTCGTGACGTCCTTCTGGAAACGAATTATTCAGTTGCAGCAACAGATTCCTTGTCCCTGAGCCAGATAATGGAGCAATTTGAGTTCGTAATGACGGTTGTGCTTGGTTTAATGCATTGTTTCCAGTAAATATTGTAAGCAAAGGCTACGCATACTGAAATTTAATTTATGAAACAGCTCGGAATTTGAGAAAGAGTACCGGCTCTGATAACAGCTAGAGAAACTGATTCTCAGACTGGGACATATCCTATTATTAATCCAGTCAGATGCCGAAGAAAGTAGAGATTTTTTAAGAATGAGGGACTGAGATAGCAACAGATCCAGAAGAATTGTTTACAATGAACGTGCTTTAGCATATAATCGATACAATTTATAATGTGTTGGCCACTATTTGCACAATTTTCCAAGGGCGTGTCCAGGATTAGCTTCAGGGTTGGGCTAAAAAAAAGGAAAAATGCTTGTTGAAAATGATTTAACTTGGAAAAAAAAATACATTTATTTAACTTGTTTAAGCATCAGTCTATGAAGGTTCTGGCAAAATTTTGGTAAAATTTATTTTTCGGTATTAAAATTGGGAATTTTTATTTTCATATATTTTTTAAAAAAAATATTAAAAACTGTGAATTTGACGTGCAAGTGATATGAGCATTGTGTACGCAATAGTAGCTTAAGTAGACCTTTTCAAACATATAGTATTCCTTTCTACTGTTGTTTCTTATTTGTACCGCTGCTATCCTATACTAATCTTTATCTTCTGCCTGCGGCTTTGCTCGAGTGGAATTTATAACGCATTCATACACGTATTGTTTTCGAATCCCACGGGAACTGCTATTTGGGGTAAAAGTAGATGGCCAATACATTATTCTAAATTTTATCGTAAGCCGTTCAACCATTTCGATGTGAAATAGTAAAAAACATCCAAACAAATTAATTTTTACATTTATGATATTAGTAGGATGTATAAACTGTATGTTATCTTCAGTCTGTTTATATCACGAATAAACGATTGCTTATTTGGGGCGCCACTATGAGATCACGCACCACCTGAAAAACTTCCTATGGCCACCCCTGAGGCTGTAGCTAATTAAAGATCTCAATCTGTCGACGCCAGACCTGCATAAATTCCTTATTACTCTTCAGTATTCGATGTCTAAGACATAAATTATTTCTCGTAATAAAATACAAAGGTTATTTTTTAAATAAGGTCCATAAAGAGTTTCTGCTTCAGAAGCCAT
>JARYHS010000340.1:0-26330 GCA_031002005.1 Vandiemenella viatica | reverse complement strand
TTACCTACATCCGATCATAAATTTATATGAGAGATGCGTTCATATTACCTTTTAATGTTGCACTACTTAGTCGGTACTACAGATACTAGGAAACTGCTTACCGTTGAATGGTGCTTTTATCTCGGTTATGATATCTTAGCTGACCAATCACTATCAGATATAAAAGATCGGTTAAAATCTTAACTAATATATAGTTTTAATAATTGATAGAAGAATTAGAAAAAGATTTATTTCATTTTAAATGAATTTTATGAACAAAAGTCTCATCCCAATACCAAAAGATGCAGGTTTTATTTAATATATACATCTTTAATAATAAAGAGTATTAAGCAATATTACTTGTTTTTTTTATAGCTGTAACTCGCGTCCCACTACATGAATTTGCATATGTAACTGGAGTATAGAATGGTTAAGTTAAAAACCAAAGAAATAAAGCAAAAACAAACAAATAAAAAGTGGCAATGTGGTTACGCACACTGGAATCGTGAGATCATTTTTATTCATCCAACAGAATGATTGAAACGTTTTTCTCCCCCAAATATGAACTTAGTGCGGCTCGACAGTAGTTATATAGTGAGGTGGGTCATTAACTGAAGCAACCACTAAAGCATAGTTCAATATATTACTATGCCAACAATGAATGAAAATCATCGAAGGCAAACCACTCTAATTTTCTAAATTGTGGTGAAGAAACCTTTCATTATTATTCTCAAAGACGCTAAAAATGTGTAATAATTTTGATAAGAAACAAGCTACACTTTAAAATTACAATATGACACATTTGATTTTTTCAATAGATTTAAGTGTTCTATATCAAATTTTAAATATCACCTAGCAAAATATTACAACAATCATTGAAACCTCTTTCAATCCCTATGGTGCTATCACTAGAATGTCAAAACTTTTTTCAGAAATACACATCTAGTTATCACTTATTTATTTTTATTTTTTCAGAACATTCCATGAGGCAAAATAACATTCAACTTGAATGGGTGGTCAGACAGTTTGCAATACCCTTAAATTAGTTGGATTAGTGTAGCAAATTTACCTACATCCGTTCATAAATTTATATGAGAGATGCGTATATATTAGCATTTAATGTTGCAAAACTTAGTCGGTACTACAGATACTGAGAAACTGCATACCGTTGAATGGTGCTTTTATCTCGGTTATGATATCTTAGTTGACCCATCACTTTCAGAAATAAAATATTGGTTAAAATCTTAACTAATATATTGCTTTAATAATTGATAGAAGAATTAGAACGAGATTCATTTCATTTATAATTATTTTAAACAACTCACAGACAATATCAGATTCAAAATAAGCAATACCAAATTTTAACTACTGAAGCTCCTCTTGAAATAATTTTTAATCAACAAACAACTTGCTTAGAAACTTTAATTTCAGACACAACAACATAAACAACTAAAAGAAACAATCAATCTTTGTGTTGGCAAACTATACCCCCTATGTTGTCAATAAAAGAGTAGGGATGGCTATCAAAGATTACTAACACAACATAACCAACGAACAGAACAAACAAATACGCAGGATTATTACAAGAATAAATCTACGCGCTATTTAATCTTTATCATGCGCTATTTGAAATGGTATTGCGAAACAGTTAAAACGTGACAGAAAGATGGTATTTGGATTTAGAAAACCAAGAACTGATGATGAAAGTAATAGCAATTTATCATTCATTTAATTGTTTCTGTTCCACTTTTTTCTTTGTTCTGAGACAGATAGATATTGGAAATTTTTACGTCAACTTGAATCTGATGAACAAGAGTCTCATTACATTACGAAAAGACGCAGGTTTTACTTATTATATACATCTTAAATAATAAAGAGTACTGAGCAATATTATTTGCTTTTTTGATAGCTGTAACTCGCGTCCCACTACATGAATTTGCCTATGTAACTAGAGTATAGCATGGTTACGTTAAAAACAAAAGAAATAAAGCAGAAACAAACGTATAAAATGTGGAAATGTAGTGCAGCACACTGGAAAAGTGGGATCATATTTATTCATCCATCAGAATGTAGGAAACCTTTCACTTCCCAAAAATGAACTTAGTGCGGCCCGACAGTAGTTATATAGTGAGGTGGGTCATTAAATAAAGCAACCATTAAACCATAGTTCAATATATAACTATGCCAACAATGAGTGAAAATCATCGAAGGCAAACCACTCTAATTTTCGAAATTGTGGTGAAGAAACCTTTCGTTATTATGCTCAAAGAGGCTAAAAATGTGTAATAATTTTGATAAGAAACAAGCTACACTTTGAAATTAGAATTTGACCCATATTGATTATTTCAATAGATTTAAGTGTTCTGTATCAAATTTTAAATATCACCTTGCAAAATGTTACAACAATCATTGTAACCTCTTTCAATTCTATGGTGCTATCACTTGAATGTCAAAACTTTTTTCAGAAATACACATCTAGTTATCACTTATTTATTTTTATTTTTTCAGAACATTCCATGAGGCAAAGGTACATTCAAGTTAAATGGGTGGTCAGACAGTTTGTAATGCTCTTATATTAGTTGGATTAGTGTAGCAAATTTACCTACATCCGTTCATAAATTTATATGAGAGATGCGTACATATTTGCTTTTATTGTTGCACCACTTAGTCGGTAATACAGATACTGAGAAACTGCATACCGTTGAATAGTGCTTTTATCTCGGTTATGAAATCTTAGTTGACCAATCACTTTCAGATATAAAAGATCGGTTAAAATCTTAACTAATATAATACTTTAATAACTGATAGAAGAATTAGAACGAGATTCATTTCATTTTGAAATATTTTAAACGACACACAGACAATATCATATTCAAATTAAGTAATACCAATTCTTAACTACTGAAGCTATTCGTGATATAATTTTTAATCAACAAACAACTTGTTTAGAAACTTTAATTACAGACACAACAACATATCCTACTAAAAGAAACAATCAATCTATGTATTGGCAAACTATACCCCCTATGTTCTCTATAAAAGAGATGGCTATCAAATATAACTAACATATCATAACCAACGAACAGAACAAACAAATATATACCATTATTACAAGATTAAATTCCGCGCGCTTTTTAATCTTTATCATAAGATATTTGAAATGGTATTGCGAGACAGTTAAAACGTGACAGAAAGATGGTACTCGGATATATGGAACCAAGAACTGATGATGAAAGTGCTAGCATTTTATAATTTATTTAATTTTTTCTTTTCCAAATTTTTCTTTGTTCTGAGACAGATAGATATAGGAAATTTTTACGTCAACTTGAATTTGAAAAACAAAAGTCTCATCACATTACGAAAAGATGCAGGTTTTATTTATTATATACATCTTAAATTATAAAGAGTATTAAGCAATATTACTTGCTTTTTTGATAGCTGTAACTCGCGTCCCACTACATGAATTTGCCTATGTAACTGGAGTATAGCATGGTTAAGTTAAAAACTAAAGAAATAAAGCAGAAACAAACGTATAAAATGTGGAAATGTAGTGCAGCACACTGGAAAAGTGGATCATATTTATTCATCCATCAGAATGGTAGGAAACCTTTCACTTCCCAAAATGAACTTAGTGCGGCCCGACAGTAGTTTATATCAGTGAGGTGGGTCATTAAATAAAGCAACCATTAAACATAGTTCAATATATAACTATGCCAACAATGAGTGAAAATCATCGAAGGCAAACCACTCTAATTTTCGAAATTGTGGTGAAGAAACCTTTCGTTATTATGCTCAAAGAGGCTAAAATGTGTAATAATTTTGATAAGAAACAAGCTACACTTTGAAATTACAATATGACACATTTGATTATTTCAATAGATTTAAGTGTTCTGTATCAAATTTTAAATATCACCTTGCAAAATGTTACAACAATCATTGTAACCTCTTTCAATCTATGGTGCTATCACTAGAATGTCAAAACATTTTTCAGAAATACACATCTAGTTATCACTTATTTATTTTTATTTTTTCAGAACATTCCATGAGGCAAAGGTACATTCAACTTAAATTGGTGGTCAGACAGTTTGTAATGCTCTTATATTAGTTGGATTAGTGTAGCAAATATACCTACATCAGTTCATAAATTTATATGAGAGATGCGTACATATTTGCTTTTATTGTTGCACCACTTAGTCGGTAATACAGATACTGAGAAACTACATACCGTTGAATAGTGCTTTTCTCTCGGTTATGAAATCTTAGTTGACCAATCACTTTCTGATATAAAAGATCGGTTAAAATCTTAACTAATATAATACTTTAATAATTGATAGAAGAATTAGAACGAGATTCATTTCATTTTGAAATATTTTAAACAACACACAGACAATATCAGATTCAAATTAAGTAATACCAATTCTTAACTACTGAAGCTATTCGTGATATAATTTTTAATCAACAAACAACTTGTTTAGAAACTTTAATTACAGACACAACAACAAGTCCTACTAAAAGAAACAATTAATCTATGTATTGGCAAACTATACCCCCTATGTTCTCTATAAAAGAGTAGAGATGGCTATCAAATATAACTAACATATCATAACCAACGAACAGAACAAACAAATATATACCATTATTACAAGATTAAATCCGCGCGCTTTTTAATCTTTATCATAAGATATTTGAAATGTTATTGCGAGACAGTTAAAACGTGACAGAAAGATGGTACTCGGATATATGGAACCAAGAACTGATGATGAAAGTTCTAGCATTTTATAATTTATTTAATTTTTTTCTGTTCCAAATTTTTCTTTGTTCTGAGACAGATAGATATAGGAAATTTTTACGTCAACTTGAATTTGAAAAACAAAAGTCTCATCACATTACGAAAAGATGCAGGTTTTATTTATTATATACATCTTAAATTATAAAGAGTATTAAGCAATATTACTTGCTTTTTTGATAGCTGTAACTCGCGTCCCACTACATGAATTTGCCTATGTAACTGGAGTATAGCATGGTTAAGTTAAAAACTAAAGAAATAAAGCAGAAACAAACAAATAAAATGTGGCGATGTGGTGCAGCACACTGGAAAAGTGAGATCATTTTTATTCATCCTACAGAATGGTGGAAACGCTTCACTGCCCAAAGTGAACTTAGTGCGGCCCGACAGTAGTTATACAGTGAGGTGGATCATTAAATGAAGCAACCATTAAGCATAGTTAAATATATTACTATGCCAACAATGAGTGAAAATCATCGAAGGCAAATCACTCTAATTTTCGAAATTGTGGTGAAGAACCCTTTCGTTATTATTCTCAAAGACGCTTAGAATGTGTAATAATTTTGATAAGAAACAAGCTACACTTTGAAATTACAATATTAAACATTTGATTATTTCAATAGATTTAAGTGTTCTGTATCAAATTTTAAATATCACCTTGCAAAATGTTACAACAATCATTGTAACCTCTTTCAATTCTATGGTGCTATCACTAGAATGTCAAAACTTTTTTCAGAAATACACATCTAGTTATCACTTATTTATTTTTATTTTTTCAGAACATTCCATGAGGCAAAGGTACATTCAACTTAAATTGGTGGTCAGACAGTTTGTAATGCTCTTATATTAGTTGGATTAGTGTAGCAAATTTACCTACATCCGTTCATAAATTTATATGAGAGATGCGTACATATTTGCTTTTATTGTTGCACCACTTAGTCGGTAATACAGATACTTAGAAACTGCATACCGTTGAATAGTGCTTTTATCTCGGTTATGAAATCTTAGTTGACTAATCACTTTCTGATATAAAAGATCGGTTAAAATCTTAACTAATATAATACTTTATTAATTGATAGAAGAATTAGAACGAGATTCATTTCATTTTGAAATATTTTAAACAACACACAGACAATATCAGATTCAAATTAAGTAATACCAATTCATAACTACTGAAGCTATTCGTGATATAATTTTTAATCAACAAACAACTTGTTTAGTAACTTTAATTACAGACACAACAACAAGTCCTACTAAAAGAAACAATCAATCTATGTATTGGCAAACTATACCCCCTATGTTCTCTATAAAAGAGTAGAGATGGCTATCAAATATAACTAACATATCATAACCAACGAACAGAACAAACAAATATATACCATTATTACAAGATTAAATTCCGCGCGCTTTTTAATCTTTATCATAAGATATTTGAAATGGTATTGCGAGACAGTTAAAACGTGACAGAAAGATGGTACTCGGATATATGGAACCAAGAACTGATCATGAAAGTGCTAGCATTTTATAATTTATTTAATTTTTTCTGTTCCAAATTTTTCTTTGTTCTGAGACAGATAGATATAGGAAATTTTTACGTCAACTTGAATTTGAAAAACAAAAGTCTCATCACATTACGAAAAGATGCAGGTTTTATTTATTATATACATCTTAAATTATAAAGAGTATTAAGCAATATTACTTGCTTTTTTGATAGCTGTAACTCGCGTCCCACTACATGAATTTGCCTATGTAACTGGAGTATAGCATGGTTAAGTTAAAAACTAAAGAAATAAAGCAGAAACAAACAAATAAAATGTGGCGATGTGGTGCAGCACACTGGAAAAGTGAGATCATTTTTATTCATCCTACAGAATGGTGGAAACGCTTCACTGCCCAAAGTGAACTTAGTGCGGCCCGACAGTAGTTATACAGTGAGGTGGATCATTAAATGAAGCAACCATTAAGCATAGTTAAATATATTACTATGCCAACAATGAGTGAAAATCATCGAAGGCAAATCACTCTAATTTTCGAAATTGTGGTGAAGAAACCTTTCGTTATTATTCTCAAAGACGCTTAGAATGTGTAATAATTTTGATAAGAAACAAGCTACACTTTGAAATTACAATATGACACATTTGATTATTTCAATAGATTTAAGTGTTCTGCATCAAATTTTAAATATCACCTTGCAAAATGTTACAACAATAATTTTAACCTCTTTCAATTCTATGGTGCTATCACTAGAATGTCAAAACTTTTTTCAGAAATACACATCTAGTTATCACTTATTTATTTTTATTTTTTCAGAACATTCCATGAGGCAAAGGTACATTCAACTTAAATGGGTGGTCAGACAGTTTGTAATGCTCTTATATTAGTTGGATTAGTGTAGCAAATTTACCTACATCCGTTCATAAATTTATATGAGAGATGCGTACATATTTGCTTTTAATGTTGCACCACTTAGTCGGTAATAATGATACTGAGAAACTGCATACCGTTGAATGGTGCTTTTATCTCGGTTATGAAATCTTAGTTGACCAATCACTTTCAGATATAAAAGATCGGTTAAAATCTTAATTAATATAATGCTTTAATAATTGATAGAAGAATTAGAACGAGATTCATTTCATTTTGAAGTATTTTAAACAACACACAGACAATATCAGATTCAAATTAAGTAATACCAATTCTTAACTACTGAAGCTATTCGTGATATAATTTTTAATCAACAAACAACTTGTTTAGAAACTTTAATTACAGACACAACAACATATCCTACTAAAAGAAACAATCAATCTATGTATTGGCAAACTATACCCCCTATGTTCTCAATAAAAGAGTAGAGATGGCTATCAAATATAACTAACATATCATAACCAACGAACAGAACAAACAAATATATACCATTATTACAAGATTAAATCCGCGCGCTTTTTAATCTTTATCATAAGATATTTGAAATGTTATTGCGAGACAGTTAAAACGTGACAGAAAGATGGTACTCGGATATATGGAACCAAGAACTGATGATGAAAGTTCTAGCATTTTATAATTTATTTAATTTTTTTCTGTTCCAAATTTTTCTTTGTTCTGAGACAGATAGAAATAGGAAATTTTTACGTCAACTTGAATTTGAAAAACAAAAGTCTCATCACATTACGAAAAGATGCAGGTTTTTTTATTATATACATCTTAAATTATAAAGAGTATTAAGCAATATTACTTGCTTTTTGATAGCTGTAACTCGCGTCCCACTACATGAATTTGCCTATGTAACTGGAGTATAGCATGGTTAAGTTAAAAACTAAAGAAATAAAGCAGAAACAAACAAATAAAATGTGGCGATGTGGTGCAGCACACTGGAAAAGTGAGATCATTTTTATTCATCCTACAGAATGGTGGAAACGCTTCACTGCCCAAAGTGAACTTAGTGCGGCCCGACTAGTTATACAGTGAGGTGGATCATTAAATGAAGCAACCATTAAGCATAGTTAAATATATTACTATGCCAACAATGAGTGAAAATCATCGAAGGCAAATCACTCTAATTTTCGAAATTGTGGTGAAGAAACCTTTCGTTATTATTCTCAAAGACGCTTAGAATGTGTAATAATTTTGATAAGAAACAAGCTACACTTTGAAATTACAATATGACACATTTGATTATTTCAATAGATTTAAGTGTTCTGTATCAAATTTTAAATATCACCTTGCAAAATGTTACAACAATCATTGTAACCTCTTTCAATTCTATGGTGCTATCACTAGAATGTCAAAACTTTTTTCAGAAATACACATCTAGTTATCACTTATTTATTTTTATTTTTTCAGAACATTCCATGAGGCAAAGGTACATTCAACTTAAATTGGTGGTCAGACAGTTTGTAATGCTCTTATATTAGTTGGATTAGTGTAGCAAATTTACCTACATCCGTTCATAAATTTATATGAGAGATGCGTACATATTTGCTTTTAATTGTTGCACCACTTAGTCGGTAATAATATACTGAGAAACTGCATACCGTTGAATAGTGCTTTTATCTCGGTTATGAAATCTTAGTTGACCAATCACTTTCAGATATAAAAGATCGGTTAAAATCTTAACTAATATAATACTTTAATAATTGATAGAAGAATTAGAACGAGATTCATTTCATTTTGAAATATTTTAAACAACACACAGACAATATCAGATTCAAATTAAGTAATACCAATTCTTAACTACTGAAGCTATTCGTGATATAATTTTTAATCAACAAACAACTTGTTTAGAAACTTTAATTACAGACACAACAACAATCCTACTAAAAGAAACAATCAATCTATGTATTGGCAAACTATACCCCCTATGTTCTCTATAAAAGAGTAGAGATGGCTATCAAATATAACTAACATATCATAACCAACGAACAGAACAAACAAATATATACCATTAGTTACAAGATTAAATCCGCGCGCTTTTTAATCTTTATCATAAGATATTTGAAATGTTATTGCGAGACAGTTAAAACGTGACAGAAAGATGGTACTCGGATATATGGAACCAAGAACTGATCATGAAAGTGCTAGCATTTTATAATTCATTTAATTTTTTCTGTTCCAAATTTTTCTTTGTTCTGAGACAGATAGAAATAGGAAATTTTTACGTCAACTTGAATTTGAAAAACAAAAGTCTCATCACATTACGAAAAGATGCAGGTTTTATTTATTATATACATCTTAAATTATAAAGAGTATTAAGCAATATTACTTGCTTTTTTGATAGCTGTAACTCGCGTCCCACTACATGAATTTGCCTATGTAACTGGAGTATAGCATGGTTAAGTTAAAAACTAAAGAAATAAAGCAGAAACAAACAAATAAAATGTGGCGATGTGGTGCAGCACACTGGAAAAGTGAGATCATTTTTATTCATCCTACAGAATGGTGGAAACGCTTCACTGCCCAAAGTGAACTTAGTGCGGCCCGACAGTAGTTATACAGTGAGGTGGATCATTAAATGAAGCAACCATTAAGCATAGTTAAATATATTACTATGCCAACAGTGAGTGAAAATAATCGAAGGCAAATCACTCTAATTTTCGAAATTGTGGTGAAGAAACCTTTCGTTATTATTCTCAAAGACGCTTAGAATGTGTAATAATTTTGATAAGAAACAAGCTACACTTTGAAATTACAATATGACACATTTGATTATTTCAATAGATTTAAGTGTTCTGTATCAAATTTTAAATATCACCTTGCAAAATGTTACAACAATCATTGTAACCTCTTTCAATTCTATGGTGCTATCACTAGAATGTCAAAACTTTTTTCAGAAATACACATCTAGTTATCACTTATTTATTTTTATTTTTTCAGAACATTCCATGAGGCAAAGGTACATTCAACTTAAATGGGTGGTCAGACAGTTTGTAATGCTCTTATATTAGTTGGATTAGTGTAGCAAATTTACCTACATCCGTTCATAAATTTATATGAGAGATGCGTACATATTTGCTTTTAATGTTGCACCACTTAGTCGGTAATACAGATACTGAGAAACTGCATACCGTTGAATGGTGCTTTTATCTCGGTTATGAAATCTTAGTTGACCAATCACTTTCAGATATAAAAGATCGGTTAAAATCTTAATTAATATAATGCTTTAATAATTGATAGAAGAATTAGAACGAGATTCATTTCATTTTGAAATATTTTAAACAACACACAGACAATATCAGATTCAAATTAAGTAATATCAATTCTTAACTACTGAAGCTATTCGTGATATAATTTTTAATCAACAAACAACTTGTTTAGAAACTTTAATTACAGACACAACAACATATCCTACTAAAAGAAACAATCAATCTATGTATTGCAAACTATACCCCCTATGTTCTCAATAAAAGAGTAGAGATGGCTACCAAATATAACTAACATATCATAACCAACGAACAGAACAAACAAATATATACCATTATTACAAGATTAAATCCGCGCGCTTTTTTATCTTTATCATAAGATATTTGAAATGTTATTGCAAGACAGTTAAAACGTGACAGAAAGATGGTACTCGGATATATGGAACCAAGAACTGATCATGAAAGTGCTAGCATTTATAATTTATTTAATTTTTTCTGTTCCAAATTTTTCTTTGTTCTGAGACAGATAGATATAGGAAATTTTTACGTCAACTTGAATTTGAAAAACAAAAGTCTCATCACATTACGAAAAGTTGCAGGTTTTATTTATTATATACATCTTAAATTATAAAGAGTATTAAGCAATATTGTCGCGTTGGAACCGGGACAGGTGTGAATTCGAAGGTTACTTGTCAATGAACACAGCACTTAAACTGAGAACAGGTTTATTGATAACTCAAACATACACGCAGCAGTGACTGCCTCTTGGGCAGAATGCTCTTCTATTTATACACAGATAGAACGTACTAGAGATTACAAGAGTAGTTAACAAATGAAATGTGTAGAAGTTACAAGTGACCTTAGGAAACATGTAGAATCTTCTGGAAATAATAAACAGAATTAAATAATTTTTGTCAGTGGGCGGGATTGAACCGGCGACCTTCGGTACCGCAATTCGTGACGCTACCCGCTGCGCCATGCTGGCAGACGGTACACTGGCGTTCATGCGGCATTGCTCCCTCTCCTGAGGAAAACAGCGTCCCGCTGTTAGATTTCTTTTGGGGCACGCTGAAGTGTCCTGGATCTTGATCTTGTCGTGGGTCCTCTGAATGGCAGTTCTGGAGGGCCCCTCCTGTTTGTACTATTATCTTCCTGTCCGACTTCCTCAGTATCCAAACCGTCCTCAGAGTCCTTGAACAAGAAGCTGGTTGTGCCTAGCTGCTCGTCAGGATTGTAGTAAGGCTTCATGCGGAGGACGTGAACAATGTCCCTTCGCTTTCGTCGTTTCGAAGACGGCTCATAATCCTCGACTTCGTATGTGACGTCTGACCGGCGGCGTATGACACGATACGGACCAAAGTACCGCTTCAGTAACTTTTCTGATAGCCCAACCTTCCGGACAGGGGTAAAAATCCATACGAGATCTCCTGGGTTGTACGCAACAGGTCGGTGCTTGCCGTCATACCGCTGACGGTCCCTCTCCTGGGTGGCCAGTGTTCGTATGCGAGCCAGCTGTCTTGCTTCTTCGACCCTGGTAATGAGCTGTTTTATATAGTCATCCTGAGTGTCGTCCGGCTGGAATGGGAACAGCGTATCCATTGTGGTCTCAGCTTCACGGCCATGGAGCAGAAAAAACGGAGTGAAGCCTGTCGTATCTTGCCTTGCTGTATTATAAGCAAATGTGACCACTGGCAGTATTGTATCCCAATCCTTCTGCTCAACATCCACATACATCGACAGCATATCGGCTAATGTCTTGTTGAAGCGTTCTGTGAGACCGTTTGTCTGAGGGTGGTATGCAGTTGTCATCCTGTGGACAACGTCGCATCTTGACATGACCTCTGATACTAGTCTTGACTGGAATACCTTTCCACGATCGGATATCATCACACGTAGGTGCTCCATGCTTCAAAATAATGTCTTCTACTAGAAATTTTGCAACCTCTGGAGCTTCTGCAGTCGGCACAGGTTTGGTGACAGCGTAGCGCGTGAGGTAGTCGGTGCAGACTATTATCCATCGGTTACCGGTTGTCGACTTCGGGAACCTCCCCAAAAGGTCGATCCCAATTCGGTGGAATGGAACTGCTGCAGGTGGAATTGGTACTAGATGACCTGGAGGTAATTGCGGCACATGTTTCCGTCGCTGGCACCCTTTACAGTGACTCACATAATGCTTGACAGATCGGTAGAGACCCTTCCAGTAATACCTGCGTCTGATTCGGTCCAGGGTCTTCACAAATCCCAGATGACCGGATATTGGAGCGTCGTCGAAATACTTGAGAATAGCTGGCTGGAGATGAGCTGGAACGACCAGAAGCCACTTGGGGCCTAGTGGATCGTAGTTGTTCTTATACAATGTCCCATCTATCAATTGAAACCCTCCTTTGGCCGGTTCTCCTTTCTCCAAGGCGTCTATGGTTCTTAATAACTCTGAATCTTCCCTCTGTTCAGCTGCAACGTCACCTAATTCAGCGAGGGCTGAAATTCCATTCATGCTGTTGTGTTCTATTAAAGGATTCCTTGAAAGGCTGTCGGCATCCTTGTGTTTGCGTCCGTTTTTGAATACCACCGTGACGTCGTACTCTTGAAGTCTAAGTGCCCATCTTGCTAGTCGACCTGATGGATCCTTCAAGCTGGTTAGCCAACATAAAGAATGGTGGTCTGTTACGACGGTGAAAGGTTTGCCGAATAAATACGGACGAAACTTGTTGATAGCCCAGACAACTGCGAGGCATTCTTTCTCGGTTGTAGAGTAGTTTATCTCGGGCTTAGAGAATACTCTTGATGCATAGGCT
Organism: Vandiemenella viatica; assembly: GCA_031002005.1. Lineage (NCBI taxonomy): Eukaryota > Metazoa > Arthropoda > Insecta > Orthoptera > Morabidae > Vandiemenella > Vandiemenella viatica. The sequence continues at coordinate 13,137 of JARYHS010000340.1, read as the reverse complement.
ATCACCTTCTCAGCACCTTCCTGAATTTGCACAAGCACTGCACCGATCCCATAACCGCTGGCGTCAGTGTGAAGTTCAGTTTCTGCATTCTCGTCGTATAAGGCTAGAACTGGTGCGGAAGTTAATGCCTCCTTAAGTGCCTGGAAAGATCTTTCTTTAGTTTCATCCCAGTAAAACTTGGCGTCTCCCTGCAAAAGTTCTTGCAGTGGACGTGCCATGTTACAGAATCCTTTTATGAAACGCCGGAAGTATGAGCACAGCCCAAGAAAGCTTCTCACATCACGAATATGCTGAGGAGTTGGAAATTCCATGACTGCCCTTACTTTATCTGGATCAGCGCGGACGCCATCTCCGTTGACCAGGTGCCCCAGGATTTTTATCTCTCTGGCGACGAAGAGGCACTTCTTCGGATTGAGGCGGAGTCCTGCAGTCTGAACACACTTCAGCACCGTTGACAGGCGACTCAGATGTTCTTCAAATGTTTTCGAGAAAACAACAATGTCATCTAAATAACAAAGACACGTCGTCCACTTAAGGTGTCGAAGTAAGTTGTCCATCATGCGTTCGAATGTGGCCGGAGCGTTGCATAATCCGAATGGCATTACTTTGAATTCATAGAGGCCATCAGGTGTAATAAAAGCCGTCTTTTCTCTGTCAGCTTCGTCAACCTCGATTTGCCAGTAGCCTGTCTGCATGTCCATGGTTGAGAAGTATGTAGCTCCTTTCAAGCAGTCTAAGGCGTCGTCGATGCGCGGCAGTGGGTAGACATCTTTCTTTGTGATTTTGTTCAGCCGCCGATAGTCGACACAGAATCGCCACGTACCATCCTTCTTCTTTACGAGGACCACCGGAGATGACCAAGGACTCTCCGAAGGTTGAATAATGTCATTATGCAACATCTTCTCCACTTCCTCTCGAATTATTCGCCTTTCGACTGGTGACAATCGGTACGAGCGCTGGCTAATGGGCGGATGATCCCCAGTATTGATACGATGCTTTATCGTGGGCCGTTTCGTCTGACCTTTTTTTTGCTGGGGTGTGAATACACCAGAGAATTGGCGTAGTATAGCTAACACCCGGTGGTGTTGTTCCTTGGTCAGGCCGGACCCTATTGGCAGTTCCATAGTTGTTTCCTCCAGCGTGTTGTCGGTACTAGTAACAGAGCATGGATCTTCGTTAATGACGTTGAGCTCACCCTCCTGGACTGGTTCAGCTGTCCCTATGCACATTCCCTTGGGGATAATTTGTGACTGCTCGTGACAGTTGGTGATCCAAATGTCTCCTCGACCACCGATAATGCTTATGATAGCCGCTGGTATGTAGATTTCTTTCGTGAGCCTAATAAACTTTCTACTATCGACAAGCACTTCAAGGTTGCGGTCGTCCGTGTTTTTGACTGGGACTCTTCTCATTGCGAACGGCGGGATTGTCACGTTGTCAACGGCGAATAACTTCCCAGAAGATTCTGTGTTACGTGTACCCGTCGCAACGACTTCTTCAATTTGCAGCTCAGACGTTCCACAGTCAATGACAGCTTGGGATGCCTTAAGGAAGTCCCATCCAAGGATGACATTATGACTACATTCTGTTAAAATGACAAATTCAACTGGCTGGGTCCTGTTGTTGATGGTTATTCTCGCGACACAAGCTCCAGCTGGCTGGACGTACTTTCCATTTGCGACCTTTAGCACAGTTGCCCCCGTATCACGGAACATTGTCTTCTTTAGTGTGCGACGATAATTGTCCGACAATACGGATAAAGAAGCTCCTGAATCAACCAGCGCCCGGACAGGTTGGCCGTCGATTATAACGTTGATGAGATTTCCCGACATCTTAGTGACTGTCATCCATGGAGGATTTTCATCTGCGGCGGCCTCACCTCCGTAGATGGTCGCCTTGCTTAGTTTTCCTGCGTGCGGCGGCTAGGGGAGCGGCTGGTAGCTCTGTCCGGCGACGATGAACGGCAGCGGCGCGTCGGGGATCGACCTCGTCTAGGGTACGGCGATGGGCTTCTTCCCGTAGGTCGACGGAACTCGTCAGCGGGTGGCTGCCTGGGGTAGAACTGTTCTGATGGCGGACGTCTTGCGGCAAAATAATCGTCAAATACTCGTCTTCTCTCTCTGCAGTAGCGTATGACATGTCCAGGGCGCCCACAGTGGAAACATACTGGCGCGTTGTCTTCTGTCCTCCAGACGTCCGTTCGTCTGCGGGACGTCATAGGTGCCGGAGGATTTGGTTGTGGCCGTGTCGGCCGGTTCCTAGGCTGCCGTTTGGCAGCTGCAGCATACGTCATATCAGGGCGAGGCCATTCTTCACGTCGAGTGCGATTGGCTCGGCAGACAGGAGCTATTGTCTGAAATACCTCTTTTTCCGCCGCGTCGGCTCCTTCATGACCCACTGGGCTTACATCCATGGCCATGATCTGATGCTCACTCGGTTCAAGAGTCCCAGCTGCCATGAACTGTTGTAATTCTTCTCTCACAATTTGCCGTATGAGAGACGCAAAGTCGTGCTGGTCTTCCACAACTGCCATAGGGACTACGTTGGGAAGTCTGTCATACTTCTTTCGCCCAACCCTCCTTTGTTGCATCTCCTCAATCCGCTGGCACCACTTGATGAACTCTTCCGTCGTAGCGACGTCTTTTATCAGAAGAGCTTGGTACATGTCTTCTGCAATACCTTTCATTAGGTGCGTGATTTTGTCGGCTTCAGTCATATTCGGGTTGACTACGTTGCATAGGGCCAAAACATCCTGTATGTAAGATTGCGTCGGCTCCCCATGTCGTTGGGCCCGGTTCTTCAGTTGTTCTTCCGCCGAGCGGATTTGTCGCTGGTGGTCCCCAAACGTTTTCTTAAGTTCCGTCTGGAACATTTCCCAGTTATTCAGTTTTTCTTCATTGTTCTCGAACCACTGCTGGGCGGTTCCGTCCAGATAGAAATAAACATTTGCCAAGCACATGGTATGATCCCACCTGTTGTACTTGGCGACTCGGTCGAACCCTTTTAGCCATTTGTTAGGATCCTGTCCAGCGACTCCAGAGAACACCGATGGGTGTCGAATGTGCAGCTGGCTTGCCGCCATGGGTTTCCTAATGACGCGGACTTTCGGAAGGACGTACTGAGTATATCCTTTGTAGTCCGGTTCCAGTCCGTGTAGGCGGCGACTTTTACGTTGCCTAATCGGAGCCACGACGATGCAGCTGTTGCACAGGGTACCCGGCGTCTCCACCAAACTATGTCGCGTTGGAACCGGGACAGGTGTGAATTCGAAGGTTACTTGTCAATGAACACAGCACTTAAACTGAGAACAGGTTTATTGATAACTCAAACATACACGCAGCACTGACTGCCTCTTGGGCAGAATGCTCTTCTATTTATACACAGATAGAACGTACTAGAGATTACAAGAGTAGTTAACAAATGAAATGTGTAGAAGTTACAAGTGACCTTAGGAAACATGTAGAATCTTCTGGAAATAATAAACAGAATTAAATAATTTTTGTCAGTGGGCGGGATTAAACCGGCGACCTTCGGTACCGCAATTCGTGACGCTACCCGCTGCGCCATGCTGGCAGACGGTACACTGGTGTTCATGCGGCAATATTACTTGCTTTTTTGATAGCTGTAACTCGCGTCCCACTACATGAATTTGCCTATGTAACTGGAGTATAGCATGGTTAAGTTAAAAACTAAAGAAATAAAGCAGAAACAAACAAATAAAATGTGGCGATGTGGTGCAGCACACTGGAAAAGTGAGATCATTTTTATTCATCCTACAGAATGGTGGAAACGCTTCACTGCCCAAAGTGAACTTAGTGCGGCCCGACAGTAGTTATACAGTGAGGTGGATCATTAAATGAAGCAACCATTAAGCATAGTTAAATATATTACTATGCCAACAATGAGTGAAAATCATCGAAGGCAAACCACTCTAATTTTCGAAATTGTGGTGAAGAAACCTTTCGTTATTATTCTCAAAGACGCTTAGAATGTGTAATAATTTTGATAAGAAACAAGCTACACTTTGAAATTACAATATGACACATTTGATTATTTCAATAGATTTAAGTGTTCTGTATGAAATTTTAAATATCACCTTGCAAAATGTTACAACAATCTTTGTAACCTCTTTCAATTCTATGGTGCTATTACTAGAATGTCAAAACTTTTTTCAGAAATACACATCTAGTTATCACTTATTTATTTTTATTTTTTCAGAACATTCCATGAGGCAAAGGTACATTCAACTTAAATGGGTGGTCAGACAGTTTGTAATGCTCTTATATTAGTTGGATTAGTGTAGCAAATTTACCTACATCCGTTCATAAATTTATATGAGAGATGCATACATATTTGCTTTTAATGTTGCACCACTTAGTCGGTAATACAGATACTGAGAAACTGCATACCGTTGAATGGTGCTTTTATCTCGGTTATGAAATCTTAGTTGACCAATCACTTTCAGATATAAAAGATCGGTTAAAATCTTAATTAATATAATGCTTTAATAATTGATAGAATAATTAGAACGAGATTCATTTCATTTTGAAATATTTTAAACAACACACAGACAATATCAGATTCAAATTAAGTAATACCAATTCTTAACTACTGAAGCTATTCGTGATATAATTTTTAATCAACAAACAACTTGTTTAGAAACTTTAATTACAGACACAACAACATATCCTACTAAAAGAAACAATCAATCTATGTATTGGCAAACTATACCCCCTATGTTCTCTATAAAAGAGAGGGCTATCAAATATAACTAACATATCATAACCAACGAACAGAACAAACAAATATATACCATTATACAAGATTAAATCCGCGCGCTTTTTAATCTTTATCATAAGATATTTGAAATGGTATTGCGAGACAGTTAAAACGTGACAGAAAGATGGTACTCGGATATATGGAAGCAAGAACTGATCATGAAAGTGCTAGCATTTTATAATTTATTTAATTTTTTCTGTTCCAAATTTTTCTTTGTTATGAGACAGATAGATATAGGAAATTTTTACGTCAACTTGAATTTGAAAAACAAAAGTCTCATCACATTACGAAAAGATGCAGGTTTTATTTATTATATACATCTTAAATTATAAAGAGTATTAAGCAATATTACTTGCTTTTTTGATAGCTGTAACTCGCGTCCCACTACATGAATTTGCCTATGTAACTGGAGTATAGCATGGTTAAGTTAGAAACTAAAGAAATAAAGCAGAAACAAACAAATAAAATGTGGCGATGTGGTGCAGCACACTGGAAAAGTGAGATCATTTTTATTCATCCTACAGAATGGTGGAAACGCTTCACTGCCCAAAGTGAACTTAGTGCGGCCCGACAGTAGTTATACAGTGAGGTGGATCATTAAATGAAGCAACCATTAAGCATAGTTAAATATATTACTATGCCAACAATGAGTGAAAATCATCGAAGGCAAACCACTCTAATTTTCGAAATTGTGGTGAAGAAACCTTTCGTTATTATTCTCAAAGACGCTTAGAATGTGTAATAATTTTGATAAGAAACAAGCTACACTTTGAAATTACAATATGACACATTTGATTATTTCAATAGATTTAAGTGTTCTGTATGAAATTTTAAATATCACCTTGCAAAATGTTACAACAATCTTTGTAACCTCTTTCAATTCTATGGTGCTATTACTAGAATGTCAAAACTTTTTTCAGAAATACACATCTAGTTATCACTTATTTATTTTTATTTTTTCAGAACATTCCATGAGGCAAAGGTACATTCAACTTAAATGGGTGGTCAGACAGTTTGTAATGCTCTTATATTAGTTGGATTAGTGTAGCAAATTTACCTACATCCGTTCATAAATTTATATGAGAGATGCATACATATTTGCTTTTAATGTTGCACCACTTAGTCGGTAATACAGATACTGAGAAACTGCATACCGTTGAATGGTGCTTTTATCTCGGTTATGAAATCTTAGTTGACCAATCACTTTCAGATATAAAAGATCGGTTAAAATCTTAATTAATATAATGCTTTAATAATTGATAGAAGAATTAGAACGAGATTCATTTCATTTTGAAATATTTTAAACAACACACAGACAATATCAGATTCAAATTAAGTAATACCAATTCTTAACTACTGAAGCTATTCGTGATATAATTTTTAATCAACAAACAACTTGCTTAGAAACTTTAATTACAGACACAACAACATATCCTACTAAAAGAAACAATCAATCTATGTATTGGCAAACTATACCCCCTATGTTCTCTATAAAAGAGAGGGCTATCAAATATAACTAACATATCATAACCAACGAACAGAACAAACAAATATATACCTTTATTACAAGATTAAATCCGCGCGCTTTTTAATCTTTATCATAAGATATTTGAAATGGTATTGCGAGACAGTTAAAACGTGACAGAAAGATGGTACTCGGATATATGGAACCAAGAACTGATCATGAAAGTGCTAGCATTTTATAATTTATTTAATTTTTTCTGTTCCAAATTTTTCTTTGTTCTGAGACAGATAGATATAGGACATTTTTACGTCAACTTGAATTTGAAAAACAAAAGTCTCATCACATTACGAAAAGATGCAGGTTTTATTGATTATATACATCTTAAATTATAAAGAGTATTAAGCAATATTACTTGCTTTTTTGATAGCTGTAACTCGCGTCCCACTACATGAATTTGCCTATGTAACTGGAGTATAGCATGGTTAAGTTAAAAACTAAAGAAATAAAGCAGAAACAAACAAATAAAATGTGGCGATGTGGTGCAGCACACTGGAAAAGTGAGATCATTTTTATTCATCCTACAGAATGGTGGAAACGCTTCACTGCCCAAAGTGAACTTAGTGCGGCCCGACAGTAGTTATACAGTGAGGTGGATCATTAAATGAAGCAACCATTAAGCATAGTTAAATATATTACTATGCCAACAATGAGTGAATATCATCGAAGTCAAATCACTCTAATTTTCGAAATTGTGGTGAAGAAACCTTTCGTTATTATTCTCAAAGACGCTTAGAATGTGTAATAATTTTGATAAGAAACAAGCTACACTTTGAAATTACAATATGACACATTTGATTATTTCAATAGATTTAAGTATTCTGTATCAAATTTTAAATATCACCTTGCAAAATGTTACAACAATCATTGTAACCTCTTTCAATTCTATGGTGCTATCACTAGAATGTCAAAACTTTTTTCAGAAATACACATCTAGTTATCACTTATTTATTTTTATTTTTTCAGAACATTCCATGAGGCAAAGGTACATTCAACTTAAATGGGTGGTCAGACAGTTTGTAATGCTCTTATATTAGTTGGATTAGTGTAGCAAATTTACCTACATCCGTTCATAAATTTATATGAGAGATGCGTACATATTTGCTTTTAATGTTGCACCACTTAGTCGGTAATACAGATACTGAGAAACTGCATACCGTTGAATGGTGCTTTTATCTCGGTTATGAAATCTTAGTTGACCAATCACTTTCAGATACAAAAGATCGGTTAAAATCTTAATTAATATAATGCTTTAATAATTGATAGAAGAATTAGAACGAGATTCATTTCATTTGAAATATTTTAAACAACACACAGACAATATCAGATTCAAATTAAGTAATACCAATTCTTAACTACTGAAGCTATTCGTGATATAATTTTTAATCAACAACATATCCTACTAAAAGAAACAATCAATCTATGTATTGGCAAACTATACCCCCTATGTTCTCAATAAAAGAGTAGAGATGGCTATCAAATATAACTAACATATCATAACCAACGAACAGAACAAACAAATATATACCATTATTACAAGATTAAATCCTCGCGGTTTTTAATCTTTATCATAAGATATTTGAAATGGTATTGCGAGACAGTTAAACGTGACAGAAAGATGGTACTCGGATATATGGAACCAAGAACTGATGATGAAAGTGCTAGCATTTTATAAATCATTTAATTTTTTCTGTTCCAAATTTTTCATTGTTCTGAGACAGATAGATATAGGAAATTTTTACGTCAACTTGAATTTGAAAAACAAAAGTCTCATCACATTACGAAAAGATGCAGGTTTTATTTATTATATACATCTTAAATAATAAAGAGTACTGAGCAACATTATTTGCTTTTTTGATAGCTGTAACTCGCGTCCCACTACATGAATTTGCCTATGTAACTGGAGTATAGCATGGTTAAGTTAAAAACTAAAGAAATAAAGCAGAAACAAACAAATAAAATGTGGCGATGTGGTGCAGCACACTGGAAAAGTGAGATCATTTTTATTCATCCAACAGAATGGTGGAAACGCTTCACTGCCCAAAGTGAACTTAGTGCGGCCCGACAGTAGTTATACAGTGAGGTGGATCATTAAATGAAGCAACCATTAAAGCATAGTTAAATATATTACTATGCCAACAATAAGTGAAAATCATCGAAAGCAAATCACTCTAATTTTCGAAATTGTGGTGAAGAAACCTTTCGTTATTATTCTCAAAGACGCTAAGAATGTGTAATAATTTTGATAAGAAACAAGCTACACTTTGAAATTACAATATGACACATTTGATTATTTCAATAGATTTAAGTGTTCTGTATCAAATTTTAAATATCACCTTGCAAAATGTTACAACAATCATTGTAACCTCTTTCAATTCTATGGTGCTATCACTAGAATGTCAAAAAAATTTTCAGAAATACACATCTAGTTATCACTTATTTATTTTTATTTTTTCAGAACATTCCATGAGGCAAAGGTACATTCAACTTAAATGGGTGGTCAGACAGTTTGTAATGCTCTTATATTAGTTGGATTAGTGTAGCAAATTTACCTACATCCGTTCATAAATTTATATGAGAGATGCGTACATATTTGCTTTTAATGTTGCACCACTTAGTCGGTAATACAGATACTGAGAAACTGTATACCGTTGAATGGTGCTTTTATCTCGGTTATGAAATCTTAGTTGACCAATCACTTTCAGATATAAAAGATTGGTTAAAATCTTAACTAATATAATGCTTAATAATTGATAGAAGAATTAGAACGAGATTCATTTCATTTTGAATGATTTTAAACAACTCACAGACAATATCAGATTCAAATAAGTATACCAATTTTTAACTACTGAAGCTCTTCTTGAAATAATTTTTAATCATCAAACAACTTGCTTAGAAACTTTAATTTCAGACACAACAACATAAACTACTAAAAGAAACAATCAATCTTTGTATAGGCAAACTATACCCCCAATGTTGTCAATAAAAGAGTAGAGATGGCTATCAAAGATTACTATCATAACTTAACCAACGAACAGAACAAACAAATACATAGGATTCTTACAAGAATAAATCTGCGCGCTTTTTAAACTTTATCATGCGCTATTTGAAATGGTATTGCGAAACAGTTAAAACGTGACAGAAAGATGGTACTTAGATTTACAAAACCAAGAATTGGTGATTCGTTTAATTTTTTCTGTTCCACATTTTCCCTTGTTCTGAGACCGATAGATATAGGAAATTTTTATGTCAACTTGAATTTGATGAACAAAAGTCTCATCACATTACGAAAAGATGCAGGTTTTATTTATTATATACATCTTAAATAATAAAGAGTACTGAGCAATATTATTTGCATTTTTTGATAGCTGTAACTCGGTCCCACTACATGAATTTTCTATGTAGCTGGAGTATAGCATCGTTAAGTTAAAAACAAAAGAAATAAAGCAGAAACAAACAAATAAAATGTGTCAATGTGGTGCAGCACACTGGAAAAGTGAGATCATATTTATTCATCCATCAGAATGATGGAAACCTTTCACTTCCCAAAAATGAACTTAGTGCGGCCCCACAGTAGTTATATAGTGAGGTGGGTCACTAAATGAAGCAAACCATTAAAGCATAGTTCAATATATAACTATGCCAACAATGAGTGAAAATCATCGAAGGCAAACCACTCAAATTTTCGAAATTGTGGTGAAGAAACCTTTCGTTATTATGCTCAAAGAGGCTAAAAATGTGTAATAATTTTGATAAGAAACAAGCTACACTTTGAAATTACAATTGACCCAATTGATTATTTCAATAGATTTAAGTGTACTGTATCAAATTTTAAATATCACCTTGCAAAATGTTACAACAATCATTGTAACCTCTTTCAATTCTACGGTGCTATCACTAGAATGTCAAAACGTTTTTCAGAAATACACATCTAGTGATCACTAATTTATTGATTACTTTTTCACAACATTCCCTTCAGGAAAGGTACGTCACTTAAATGGGTGGTCAGACAGTTTGTAATACTTTATATTAGTTTGGATTAGTGTTGCAAATTTACCTACATCAGATTATAAATTTATATGAGAGATGCGTACATATTTGCCTTTTAATGTTGCACCACTTAGTCGGTTATACAGATACTGAGAAACTGCATTACCGTTGAATGGTGCTTTTATCTTGGTTATGAAATCTTAGTTGACCAAACACTTCAGGTATAAAGATCGGTTATAATCTGAACTAATATAATGCTTTAATAATTGATAGAAGAATTAGAACGAGATTCATTTCATTTTGAACATATTTTAAACAACATACAGACAATATCAGATTCAAAATAAGTAATACCAATCTTAACTACTGAAGCTATTCGTGATATGATTTTTAATCAACAAACAACTTGCTCTAGAAACTTTAATTACAGGACACAACAACATCCTACTAAAGAAACAATCAATCTATGTATTGGCAAACTATACCCCCTATGTTCTCAATAAAAGAGTAGAGATGGCTATCAAGATAAACTAACATATCATAACCAACGAGCAGAACAAACAAATATATACATTATTTACAAGATTAAATCCGCGCGCTTTTTAATCTTTATCATAAGATATTTGAAATGGTATTGCGAGACAGTTAAAACGTGACAGAAAGATGGTACTCGGATATATGGAACCAAGAACTGATGATGAAAGTGCTAGCATTTTATAATTCATTTAATTTTTTCTGTTCCCAATTTTTCTTGTTCTGAGACAGATAGATATAGGAAATTTTTTCGTCAACTTGAATTTTGAAAAACATAAGTCTCATCACATTACGAAAAGATGAGGTTTTATTTTTTATATACATCTTAAATTATAAAGAGTATTAAGCAATATACTAGCTTTTTTGATAGCTGTAACTCGCGTCCCACTACATGAATTTGCCTATGTAACTGGAGTATAGCATGGTTAAGTAAAAACTAAAGAAATAAAGCAGATACAAACAAATAAAATGTGGCGATGTGGTGCAGCACACTGGAAAAGTGAGATATTTTTATTCATCCAACAGAATGGTGGAAACGCTTCACTGCCCAAAGTGAACTAGTGCGGCCCGACAGTAGTTATACAGTGAGGTGGATCATTAATGAAGCAACCATTAAGCATAGTTAATATATTTACTATGCCAACAATGAGTGAAAATCATCGAAAGCAAATCACTCTATTTTCGAAATTGTGTGTGAAGAAACCTTTCGTTATTATTCTCAAAGACGCTAGGAATGTGTAATAATTTTGATAAGAAACAAGCTACACTTTGAAATTACAATATGACACATTTGATTATTTCAATAGATTTAAGGTTCTGTATCAAATTTTAAATATCACCTTGCAAATGTTACAACAATCATTTAACCTCTTTCAATCCTATGGTGCAATCACTAGAATGTTAAAACTATTTTCAGAAATACACATCTAGTGATCACTATTTATTGTCACTTTTTCAACAACATTCCTTCAAGCAAGGTACATTCACTAAATGGGTGGTCAGGACAGTTTGTAATACTCTAATATTAGTTGGATTAGTGTAGCAAATTTACCTACAAGGTTCATAAATTTATATGAGAGATGCGTACATATTTGCTTTTAATGTTGCACCACTTATCGGTACTACAGATACTGAGAAACTGCATACCGTTGAATGGTGCTTTTATCTCGGTTATGAAATCTTAGTTGACCAGTCACTTTCAGATAAAAGATTGGTTAAAATCTTAACTAATAAATGCTTTAATAATTGATAGAAGAATTAGAACGAGATTCATTTCATTTGAATGATTTTAAACAACTCACAGACAATATCAGATTCAAATAAGTACTACCAATTTTAAACTACTGAAGCTCTTCTTGAAATAATTTTAATCAACTCAAAACAACTTGCTTAGAAACTTTAAGTTCAGACACAACAACATAAACTACTAAAAGAAACAATCATCTTTGTATTGGCAAACTATACCCCCTATGTTGTCAATAAAAGAGTAGAGATGGCTATCAAGATTACTATCATAACATAACCAACGAACAGAACAAACAAATACATAGGATTATTACAAGAATAAATCTGCGCGCTTTTTAATCTTTATCATGCTATTTGATGATTTGAAATGCGAGACAGTTAAAACGTGACAGAAAGATGGTACTTAGATTTACAGAACCAGAAATGGTGATGTCGTTTTAATTTTTTCTGTTCACATTTTCTTGTTCTGAGACCGATAGATATAGGAAATTTTTACGTCAACTTGAATTTGATGAACAAAAGTCTCATCACATTACGAAAAGATGCAGGTTTTATTTATTATATACATCTTAAATAATAAAGAGTACTGAGCAATATTACTTGCTTTTTTGATAGCTGTAACTCGCGTCCCACTACATGAATTTGCCTATGTAACTGGAGTATAGCAGTGTTAACAAAAGAAATAAAGCAGAAACAAACAAATAAAATGTGGCGATGTGGTGCAGCACACTGGAAAAGTGAGATCATTTTTATTCATCCAACAGAATGAGGAAACGCTTCACTGTCCAAAGTGAACTTAGTGCGGCCCGACAGTAGTATACAGTGAGGTGATCATTAAATGAAGCAACCATTAAAGCATAGTTAAATATATTACTATGCCAACAATGAGTGAAAATCATCGAAGGCAAATCACTCTAATTTTCGAATTGTGTGAAGAACCTTTCGTTATTATTCTCAAAGACGCTAGAATGTGTAATAATTTGATAAGAAACAAGCTACACTTTGAAATTACAATGACACATTTGATTATTTCAATAGATTTAAGTGTTCTGTATCAAATTTTAAAT